>JBBBDQ010000529.1:2505000-2765000 GCA_037127315.1 Ascarosepion bandense | reverse complement strand
GTTTGGAAAAGATACCAAGAGAAAATATATTGTGAGCAACAACAGACAGAGTCAAGTCGAAGCCTATCATCACCTACATCCTGAAGGGACACAGCACATGAAGAAGAAGATATATATATATACTTATCATTAATTTGTTCCACAAAGAGAACACACATATACCACAAGCAGTGTCAAAGAAGTGAAAAGAGAAAGGGTCTTACTTGTAATATTTCTTCATGGAGAGAATGAGAAAATTAGTGTCCTTTATGTTTTTAGTGACACAAGGTGGGTTCTTCTGTGCCCCCTACTACTGTGGGATTGTAATGTTTGTCTTCTCTACAGCCTATAAAGTAACTAGCATTTATCACTCTATGATGTTCTCACCAAGTGTATTGTAACCCTCATGATTTTCTCTCATACAAAGGAAGATAATCATCCCTACACTGTCCTTTTCTTTTATACAACTCTACCTAGTGGGGCACTGAGAGAAGTCTCCTGGCAGATACAGTGAGATAAACTCCCGCACTATCATATTTGTTGTGATATCAAACCAATTCTATTCTTAAGAAACTAAGACATAATCAGTTTACTGCTTCTATTAACTATAAAAAAAATACAGTGCAACTTGCATTTTGGCTGAGGTAGTTGATTAATTGTCTACTCATATGCTTGTGCTTGATATGTAGATCCAAGTAAAAGAGAGAATTTAAACCACTGATTTACTGAGCACAATTTCATATTTTCTATTCACTTAGATTGAGCCAAATTATGTCAAATGTATTTCTTGATATTTCTAATGATAACAAAGAACACATAGATCAACCAAGAAACTAATTTTTGAATTTACAATTTAGACAAATTTGACATTTAGTTTTCATTATGAGCTGATCATAGAAACAAAAATCATTAAAATTTTGGCATAAAATCTTTTGTAGGATTTGAATGGGAAGAGATTTTTTAAAGAGTTATTCATCAATGTCAAAATTATGATTGGTCATATCACATCAAACAGGTCTGGATATATTGAGGAGGAAAAGTAGAAATTTTGAAATAACAGCTTTTCTTGTTTCATTTTTTTTTTTTTTTGCTCATGATAAAAAGTATTTTTCTGAGAAATGTAGAATTGTAAAATCTGATTTCCTGAATTTATTTTGTATGATTGAATAATTTCATTTCAAGGTTAGAGGAACTAGAATTGCTCTGATTACAATCAAAACATAAATGAATCCATTTTAATAAAGGAACATAAAATGTAGATTTTATTCTCTTATTTATTTAACCACAATTCTGAGATTATTGTAAGGAATAGAAGAATCTTATAAAAATTGTTATTCCTGCCAAAAAGTCTATTAAACTTCCCATTTGCCTTTTATACCACTTTGGATTAATTTGTGTTCAAAACACAATGGCAAGGTAAATGCTCATGTAAGTATAAATACACACACAAATACTTATGTATGTATGTATGTATGTATGTATGTAAATAAGCACATCTATATATATATATATATATATATAAACACACGCACATATATAATATATATATAAAGGGAGAGAGAAATGTGTTCATGTTTGAAGAATATATATATATATATATATATACAGAATGTATAATACTGTTTGATTTGCATGTAGGTGATGAATTATTGTGCAAGGGTGTGTATATGAGTATTTACATTTGTATCAATTTTCAGTGAGAAAGGGAGCAAGTGAAAGAGAAGTGGGGAGGGGAGGGGATAAGATGGAGGAAAAAAAGAGAGAGAAGTAGAAAAGACATCTATTTGTGTGAATCGTTCTTAATTCCACAAAAATATCAGGAATGTTAAAAGCCAAAATTTTCACAAATTATTCTCTTTATTATTTGCTTTACATAAACACAAATTTGATTTTAATAAATAATTTCTCTTCTTGTCTTTTTATGCCTAAAGAGCAATGAACACAAATATGTGTCCACTAATATTTGCCAAGCATTTTAACTCACATTAAATTGATTCTCAAATAGAATCTTCTTTTCAACCATCTTAAAACTGGTAATTTTCTGACAGACAGACAATTTGTCTATTTAAAATTTTTACTTGTTCATTCTCTTGTTTCAGGATACTAAACTAAATTACTCAATGTTTCTGGGTTAACAAGCCTATGTTGGGCAATTCAGTTCTATCAAATCTACTTTTAACAATGTAGAGAAACTTAAAATATCTGTCAACAGATAAATCAATCTCAGTATATACATACAGACTTTCAATGATACTTGTAGTTTTTTCAATATATCCATATCCAAATCCAGTGTTTCTCCTACCTGTTGGAGGAATCTCTCCCTGAATTCCCATGACTTTAGAGGTGTAACTGTATTCAGTCAATTGTCAGATAGTGAGGCTATTTAACCCATATTTAAAAGTTTGGGTTCAGAGTTGTTGTTTTTCTAAATTGGTTACCACCAAGTCAATAGGACCCAGTTTGTCCTATTTACCCATTGCTGTGTGTATATATATATATATATCACATACACAAGTTTCATTAAAAATGACTGACAAGGCACTGCTGATGAGGCTATTATATTTGCATTATCAGTTTGGTAGGGTCTTCAACTCAATTACACAGGGAAATCTACAAAACTCCATCTGCAGCTTACTCATTGATAATACAAATATAATATCCTCATCTACATGTCAAAAAAAGGCTAAAAACAATAGAAGCATTATTAATGATAAAGAAAAAGCCATCAATCATTAACAGCAACTATGAACATGACCACAATGTGCTGACCGTGTTTGGAAAATAAAACATTCCTATAGCTATAGATACATACATGAAAAAATACATATGTTCATTTTTAAATAAAAATAAAGTTCATCCTTGAAAGTATAGCAGAAATCTGTCAGACATACAAAACATTTTATATAGTTAAGAAATAATTAAAAGAATACATGAAAAATTATATAAAAATTTATGTAAAAACTTCCCAAATACACAATTTTATATATATGTGTGTGTGTGTGTGTGTGTGTGTGTGTGTGTGTGAATTAAGCCTAGATAAACTGCCAATTTACGATGGCAAGTAAAATCCTCTTGCAGACTATCACTTGTGTAGTCAATTGGATCTTCACTCACTGACAGACCATTGTGACCTTGTGCAATACTTACCTAAATTTAGTGAATACATTGATGTAAAAGTTTCTTATAACTCTACATATGTATTTAAGTAAATATTTGTTTAAAGATAGGTAGCTATCAATATCTGAGCATGCAATAAATATATGAATGCACACATTTCTACAGGCATATTCACAAACATTTATCTTTATATGCATACATATTAATGTATGTAGAATAAATGGTAAAACATCAAAGAACAATCCTATCAAGTTTAAACCTTCTACAGGAGAAAATATATAAAGATAAAAGAAAACAAAAAAAACAAGAAAAGACAGGCACCAACCTATACAAAAACCTGAAGTGCTCAATGGCTCTACAAATTAAACTAAGATAGAGCAGTAATACTAACAAGCACCAAATAGCACTCAGGGACTTAAGATCTGAAGAGGATCTAGAGAAGACTAACCACCTAAATAGTAACCCAAGTAGAAAAGAAAAAAAATGAAGGAGAAAAAAATCACCATAAAATCACTACAACTTTGACTACCGGTTGGTGTTTGTTAGTTTAAATATGTGTGTGTGTGTGTGTGTATATGTATGAAATAACCTTATCCTTGCCATTCTTGCATATAGAATTACAATTCCTTAATTTCTCTGAAATGTAAGAAGTTTCATAAAAATCCTTTTATCTTGCTCAAATATAGAACAAGTTTAAGTAACAATATTAAATCATTCTACACTGGTGTCACTGTCTGCATATAAAAATGTGTGTACATGTTTTGAACTAATCATAATGTGATGTTTAGCAAGCTTTTCTTGAATACCATGCCTATTACAGTGAGTTTAAGCTTTATTGCTATATCAGATATTTAAAGCATTGTTCACAAAAAGAACCAAGAACTCTATCGAACAATAGTTAGCAAGTAGACTATTACGATGTTACTAATTTTAATCTCTACTGGATGCTTCACATTTGTGACCCATATGCAAATTTTATAACAAAATGTGTATGTGTGTGTGTGTGTGTGTGTGTGTGTATATATTAAAAATTATCTGAAGACACCATTCATGGTAGAAACCTGGGTAGCGAGATAACTTGTTTAAAAATAGAAAATATTCAAAAGGTCTACAATATAATTGTATCAAACACTTTAATACAAATGAACCCTATTATGACCAAAAACTAAGTATTAAACAATATATATATGTATATATATATATAAATGTAAAAGACAATAGAAAAAACTGTAATAGTTGCCAACGCGTTTCATCCAATGTGGACTTTTTCAAGGCAAAAAAGAAAACTAAATGAATTTATCAAACCAAGTAACTAATAATGACAAAACAAAATGTCCTTAGCAACTGAAAGAACTTAAAGAACGCTATTTTTATACTGTTAACTGAAAGTTACATCAAATACTGTCACGTGTGGAGATATTGTTTTTATAGCTATGTTGATGGATTCAACCATTTTCTATTGATTTGTTAAAACTATTGTGTACGTTTGTTTGCGAGAGTAGTAATTCTGTTAAAAAAGGTGAAATAGGGAAAAACCCTGGGCCTAGATTAATATTTGGGTAATATTCAATGGCGGCAGTCTTGGGGATTTTCCTTCTAAGTGAGTTATTTTCTTTTTTTATGAGTGTAGCATTTTTAAAATCAAAATTGTGGTTGAATTTATTTCTATGTATGACTAGTTCATTAGATAAGTTGTTATTTCTTAGCTATCTTTTGTGCTCATAAACACGTTTTTTTTAATTTCTACTTGTTTCTCCAATATATTGGGAAGAACAGTTTTGGCAGGTTTTTTTTTTTTTTTTGCCTTGAAAAAGCCCACATTGAATGAAATGCATTGGCAACTATTAAAGTTTCCCTGTTGTCTTTCACATTTATAAATAATGTCTTTTCTACAGGTTAACTGTGAGAGATTATATATATATATATATATATATATATATATTCTTTATTTATGTTTTGGGTATATAATCTCACTGTTTTCATTTAGATTTTGTTTTCTTTATGTTTCTATCATCTTTGATGTTAAGCATCCTTCATTGTGATAACAGAAGATCTGCTAAGAATGGTGAAATGTTAGAACCTGGAACCAAATTTAATGTAAATGATCTGGTGATTAAATAATTTTCTAAGCATTATCTTAGTAAATTGTTTTCTTTGTTAATTAGAATAACATTTTTTTAAATCTGTGTGTGTGTGTGTGTGTATGCGCACATGTGTTTCTGTTTAATTTCTTAGTACATTGCAAAGTAGACACAGACAAATATAATCAAAATAAAACAATCTTCAAAAATAAAATTTTTGGTGTTCCTATATTTGCTAAAACTGTATCATAACTGACTATTTCAAAATTACATAACTTTTTTCATTGAGTTTTGACAATTGCTGAAAGACATTTCTTAATTCACTTTGTGTAAGGATGTAAACCAATATGTGATCAGTGCAATGAATATCAATGCATAAAGTGGAACTGGCAAGCCAAGTTCAAGCTGCAGGGCAGTTTGGTGCATTCACTTTCACACAAATTCCTTGGGAAAATGCCTATTCTATCCTTAGCTATGGATTCAAGACTAGAAAAGCTCTAACTTTAGGTAACAATCAGTGTAAGAGAAGGAAAACTTTAAATTACAAAATAGGGAAAGTAATGAGAAACTACTCCAATATTTTTGTAAGAAGCAATTAAGATAGTAATTCAGAGATAATAAAAAGAAATATGTAGAGAGTCATGATTCTTATATCCCAAAGGATCATGGCATTTAAAAAAAAAAAAAGCAAAAAAAAGATAGAAGGGATATACAGACAATGTAAATATTAAACACTTTGTGACTCTTTTAGATAATACATCCAATATTAGCAAATTGCAATAGGGGAGTTAAGTATATTTAATCTAAATTAAATTGTTAAAATATCACTTGTATTAATAGGTAAGCAATCCAGTTGTTAAGAAATGTTATTGGTTAATATAGTCAAAGTAAAAATACATTGTTTATATTATGTGCCAGGAAAATAAAGTAGGTGTATAGTTTGACTTTCAAATTTCTTTTGTATTTCTTGAAATTAATTTTTAGATAAACAGCTTGTTACAAAATAATTTAGAATAATATTGTCTTGTGATTGTATCAGATAAAAATAAAATTTTGACATAAAATAATACAGGTAAGAACTTTCAAAATTGAGTAGTTGAGACAAACTGACATTTACTCTTTTTCTTATGAACAGAAGGAAACAAAAAAAAAGTTTTTGTGTCATCTTAAAAAACTTTAAAGATGTTTCTTTGTTTCTTACTGCCTATCCAAGATTGAATTTTGAGAATGAATGATGGAAACAACATTTATAACATATAAAAAAAAAATAGAAATTCATTTCAGGAGACAAATATAATTTGACTGTAACTGCAGATTATAAGAACAGTGCTGCTGCTGGTGGTGGTGGTGCCCATGTTAAAGTCAATGCATGAGGTTGACAAGAAGGGAATCTGACAGTGCGTCCTTAAGATAATGCGCTAAAGATATTAAAATCAGAAATCCTTACTTTTTCATTGATTCTTTAATGAAATGGGTTTGCAATCCTAAGAGATACCAGTCAAAAATGGAGTAGCAGACAAAATCTTCACACAATTGCAAAAATGAGTCAGAGATATCTTAATTCCAAGTTTATTCCCTACTAAGACAAGAAAATTAATCTAAATCTGCAGAAATTTTAACCAGTTTAGCTGTCATATCTTAATATTAGCTATACATGACTGACCATCGGTCATCCATAAAAAGTTGATTAGACTGTGTTCATCCTCTTTTCAATGATCAAGTTGGGGAGTGAGGTGACTCATCTGTTAGTTGACTGGTAAATTACAAACAGTAAACAGTATAAAAAGAAATAATAAATTCATTAGTGCAAATGATAACAAAAGATATTAACCACAAAGAATTGTCATTATCTATCCTGGGATATAATTATTTGATAATAATTTGATTTTATAGTCTTCTTTTGAAGTAGTAATAGTAGTAGTGGTAGTTTCATAGTCACAAATAAAAATGTAGTAGAAGAGCAAATAACAATATAATGATTAATATAAACATCAAAACAATGACATTAATAATGCAATAATCAAGATGATGAATATAATAAAATAAGAGTAATGAATCAATAACAACAAAATAAAATTATTATTATTTTGCCAAAAATGATAATTTTGAAAGAATTCCAAAGAGTCTTGTAAAGAAGATTGAAGAAGAGGTAATCAAAGGAATAATCAAAACCATCAAGACAACAGGATTACTAAAAAAAAATTGGAAAAACTGTGTAGGGAGCTGAAGTATTGGGTATACTTTCTGTCACTTGACCTTGATGATGTTTTGAACTGTGAAGATACTGAGAAGCCAGTTGGTGCATGAATGACTGGTAAAATTCACTAGTGGGTGGGAAAGCTCAATAATAAACAGATAGCAAATGTATAGAGACAAAATTGAAACTGTAAGAAGCAATATTTTTGAGACCTTGAAATTCAAACATTACCAGCTGAGAAGATCATATTCAGTTTATATAAACAAAAAAAAAAAAATAATAACATAGAGGTATTGCTTTTCTTGTAAACTCTACAATAAAAATGAAAGCAGATTAAAAACCTTAAGACAAATCTTGCCAAAGAACAGTAAAAAATGTAAAATCTGATAATGACAGTGTACCCATCATCAGTGGAGCACTTTGATTTGGAAAACTTACAAATCTATAAAAAAAAAAAAAAATTCACAAAATCAGCCAAATACCAAGAACAGTGCCGAATTATAAAGAATATTTTCTGTCACTTGAGAACCAACATACAATAGAGCAAATTTTTTTAATTTTTTTCTTAATCATATCATCCTGAGCAAGGTGGTATCACTACTGATGTGCAGGGGGCTACATAAGAGTAAAAAGATTAGATAGAAGAGAGTGAAGAGACAGACGAACCAGTTAGAAAGGAGCAAGAGAAGGATGGGAATACAGGTGTAATGACAGTTGCAAAGATGGAGAGAAAGGATATACAGGGTGGTGTGGAAAGAACTAGAGTTAAGTGGTTAAGAGATGAGTATTGACATTGCATTTAAATTCCTGGAGGTTTTTTTTTTTTTTAATCGTATCACCCCAAGCAAGGCGGTAACGCCACTGATGTGCAGTGGGCTACACAATAGTGAAAAGATCGGAAAAGATAAAGCCAGAAACCGCATCCTAAACAGGGAATAAGGGATGAGCCTCTTAACCTGTTCAATAGATGTGGGTGGAGTGTGAACCGGGCGATAGATCTATCTACTCCAATTGAAAAAAAAAAAAGAAAACAATGTGAGAAGATTGGAAAAGAGAAAGCCAGAAACTACATCCTAAACAGGGAACAAGGGATGAGCCCTCTTAACCTGTTCAATAGAGACTGTAGCCATCAGGAAAGCAAGAATATAAATGAAATATCAGCACAAATCAAAGACTATCCTACAAAATAAAAAGAATGAGATATTGTAGATGTTTGAAATCCATATCACCATTTGATCCAAATCAGAAGACAGGAAACGGTAGTTGTAAACAAAGGAAAGAGAAACCAACTGATGGAGTTGTATTGAATGATCAATGAAAATGAAAGAAAGAAAAAGAAAATGAAAATGCAAAGACCTCATTAAAGAACTAAAAAAACAAAGTCTAGAACATGAAGTTTTAGGGATGCATTCATAACTGGAGCACTTGAAATCATGCCAAAAACTGGAAAATTAAAACTGAATTAAAAGTTGAAAGAAGAAAAGAAACTCTTCAGACAATGATGCTGCTGTAGTCTGTGTGGATATTGAGACGTGAACTGAGGAGCACTTTGATTTAGCTTTAGTGTCAACAGGAACCATCAGATATGCATCACCTTTAAATTATTTTAATGAACAAATTGATCACAAGCCTTGCTGTCAGCTGAATTGTTTTATCATTTCACATTTTGATTTAATTCACCTTATATTATTTTAATTATGATCCACCACAACTTCTTATGGTCCTAGATATAGCTGTTCAAGTCTTGTTTCACTAAAGTAGAGAAATTGGGTCTGCATTTTCACATTATATATATAAAACTGAATGAGGTTGTTGGATACTCATACATAAAACTCAACAGGAGAGTCCATCAGATAGATAGATAGATAGATTAGGATTATTTAAAAGATGTATAATATTTTGAAGTAAATATACCAGCTTGGATATCAATGTTTGATTCAGGTAACTGTCAATGGTGACAGTGGTAGATATCCAAGCCCATCTAAAATTCAATATCTTTAAGATATAGCAAACCATTCTTATTTGAAAGATTTTCTTACCTCTATTTATGTATATTTGGCTTTTATATTATAAAACCTTACCCCCATACATATACAGAAAGAGAGATAATACTGTAAGCTTAATGGTTATCATAACAGAAAATGAAAATAACCACCCAAGTAGAAATTATTTACCTTAATAGCCTTAAGTTTGACTTTGAGTTTTGTTTAGCGGCATATCAACCTCTGTTGGTTATTTAATGCCAAAAAGGTAGGGTTTTAAGGTGTTTTTTTTAAGGTTCAGTTATAGTGAGAAGATAGATTTAGTCACATGTGGATAAAAATTTTTATTTCTTATTTTAGAAAACTGAAGAGGTCTTCTAGTTTTGTATTCAAAAATGTATTGCTGGTAATATTTTTTTCCTTCAGAAATGTGCTATGGCAATAATTTTTTCCTTCAGAAAAGTATTGTTGGTAATATTTTTCTTTCAAAAATGTATATTTTTCTATAAAAGTATTTTTATGTATATATTTCTGTAAAAGTCTTTCATAGTGATTTGACCCCAGTTTGGGGGTTAACTATTTACCCATAGCTGGGACCCTAACATGTGCTACCACTCCAGATCAGGGTGGACCTGGAAACAACAGCAATTAAGAGGTGGTTCCATGCTTCTCTCAACTTCTCAATCAGAGGTCTTGCTGCCAGATGCAGTTTATCATCATACCCAGGAACATAGCCTTAAGAAAGGCATGAATTCATCTTTACTCTTCTTAAATACAGACAAAATAGTAGGATATAGTATGTAGCTTTGGTTTAGCAATCAGTTTAGATGACAGATAATTCTGAATTCAAATATCTTAACACATCATTGGCCAGTAAAGTAAAACTCATTATTGAGAAATTACTAATAGAGTAATAAATAAATAAAAAACAGAAAAAATGCATCTTTATTTATGTAATTTTCTAGGCTTTTCAATCATTTTAATAATATTTTCTAGTCTCATATTTCTAAATTAATCCTACAAGTTGACTGACAAAAAATATTGCTTACTTTTAATAGATGACTAAATGTAAGCGTTTTCAAAATGCTTAAACTAAAACTAACTTTATTAAAATTGCACAGCCTACACTAAATCTTTTCAGTAAACAAATGCCAAATAAATTAGTCACTGAGGAGATTTGAACCCCTGACTAGAGAGAAGCATTTCAATTCAGTCCATATCAATCTGTTTTGTGTGTCTTCAACCATTCATCCATGACAGCTGATGCATCCAGCCTACACTGGTTCACTTTATATTATTAGCAGTTCTGATCAGAAATTAACACTATCGACTCAAGCAGAACTCACATATAGACTTTACAAGTAGCATGAGTATTTGTAATTTGAGATATTTTACTTTTTATTAGTGGAAAATATCAAATGGGTATTAATGAATATATCTTATTTATAGCATTTTTATATATACTATTTTATGAGAACTTTCTTTACGTTGATTCATCTAATACATATACAGAAACACAAATGCACACAGCATATCAACTGTCATTCTGTACATATTTATGAGTTTCTTATACTGATGGTTATGAAGTAATGTATATGCACCATCTACAGACACAATGTTTTATACAAGACCCACTTCCCAAAATATAACCAAATATCACAAATTTATGAATCCCTTCCTAGTTGAGATAAAAAAAAATTTTCTGCAATCCTTGTATATGCAAATATGCAATAATACACAACACAATGTGTGTGTGTGTGCATCTGTGTATATAATCAAGTAATCAAGACATACCTAACCAAACTTATGAGTAGATGCTGAATAGTTCGCAACCTAAATGACTTCCCAAAATTTGATCAAAAGGCCAGACATGAAAATGGTTTTTAATTGCTTTTTATTCAGGCTGAGGAATACTTAGACCTTGAAATAGAAGCATAATGCAAAAACAGTAACTGACAATTCCAAGCAAATAGTGCCCCTCTATCAGAGCATATATTTTAATACACAAGAAAAAACAACTCTCAGAGGAATATGCTAGAATGGCACAACAGACAAAAGTGCTCAACATCATAATGGCAGAGCACTTTTATTTTTTATACAGTAATCTGGTGTACACATGACCAACCATGACTGCAGTTTTGTGCGTTCTATTGTACACAGTTGTTAGACAGCCTGTATCATCATTAGAAGATATAGGCATTTATAAGCCCTCTTTTATATAATTATTCTCATCTACTCCGAGAGTGTCTACATATTTAAGAGGATAGGACCATTACGTTCCTGTATATTGGTAGATAAACAACACAAGTGAACAGGGTATTAACAATTTTTTTTAGCCCTACTATTTAACCCATAGTTGGGGGAGATGGATTTCTATTCATCCTAAAGTTTTTTTGTGCGTAGGTGAATGTAACAGACAAGACTGGAATTTTAACTTTGCTCTCCGATTTCTCATTCCAAGTTTCTATCCATTACATGCTGTCCAATCATCAGGACAGAGATCATAAAACTATTAAAAATAAATTAGAAATATTGAAAGCTCAAGAAAAATATCTTTAAGAATGACACAAAAAGATATTGAAGAAAAATCAAGAAGAGTTGCAAGAAAGTATTAGGAAAAGCTGGTGCTGTAAAAGTAAACAGAGGAAAAAATGCAAAATATTAACATCATACGCTAAAAACATGAAAGTAACCAAGCTGTTAAGAAGGTAAATATTAAAAAGAGAAACCTAAGTTAGGCGAAGAAGTACATGAAAATTGATTGCATATACTGCTTCACCTAACTTATGAATTTATTTCTCAATAGGAATTTTTAGGGATTAATGTTGAGCTATATAGGATGAATTTGATGGCTTGACCAGAGGTTGGGTTCTTCATGAAAATCACAAACTAGCATAACTGAAAAGACAAAAAGGGACAGGTGCATTGTTTGAGTTAATTTTGTACTTAGGAAAATTGTAGATCACTCCAAAGTTCATAATGGTGCTGATAATATATATATTTGAAAAACAGTAGCTACTCTGGTATCTATGCATCGTTAATTCAGCAATGAATTAGAACATTCTCAGCTATTGGGCGTGTATAATGATAATATACATGCAAAAATGTCTGCCTCCTTCTACCGAGCATCCATAGCTCAGAGGTAGAATCGCCGACTGACACCAATTCAGTCGGGTTTAAATCCTGGGTAAAAAGCAATCGGCTGTCTGACCATACTGATGAGCTGTTATACAGCAAAACAGATCTGTCAGTGGATGACTCTATATATATATATATATATATATATAAACTGAATTATTGCATCATGCTCTGTATTTGTGAGAAAATCATATAGTGCCAAATTTGTAACAAATGAAAAGTTACTAAAATCAGTGAGATAAAAACTTCAATTCCTGGCCCAGAAGTTAAACTTACTGCCCAAGCAATTATTGGTATGTGTATGCTGATGTACGTAGGCTAAGGCAACCAAATAGTCATGCCTACTGATTTGTAAACATTTGTAACACCCATAAAGAAATGCATGTACAAATATATAGATGCAAATCAATACAAATGCATTAGATTTCCTATGTATGTAAACATACACACACACAGACAAGAATATATTTTCTTTGGCCTGTTGATTGGAAGAATGTTGGCCTTTGACTTTCACTGTTAGGTGCCGAAATTAAGTAAACTACTCTTGAAAAATGCTGACATAGTCACATGACCTGTCTAATTATAGTCAATGTTCAAAGTCATTATTGCTGTCACTTTGGGAGTTTGCTTACAATAATTGTTTTGCCCTTAGAAAAAGTGTAGTAAAAAAGATCCCTTCACAGCTGACAGACCAAGAAACATTATAATTATTATTATTCATTTTTATGATAACAGTATTTGATGAGGGATGATCAAGTGTCAGCAAGTCTCTTCGAATCTCCATTATTTTTCTCAGTAGCCTCACAACTATCTGCAATATTTTACCGTCATAGATATCAAATTTATCCTAACTTTATTCCAGTCTTTTTGCATGCTTAAAACTATTATAACCAAATCCTAACCATCATATTCTATATTTTCCTTAACACCAAACAAGGTCCTGCTAATTTTTTACCATTTTCTTACAAACACACACACACACTCTCTCTCATCACTCTATGATCCATTAACCCAACCATACCATGTTTTAACGGCCCATTTTACTTTAATCACAGTTATCAGGTTTTGATGATAAAAATTCAAAGTATTTTGAGATTTTTTTGCTTTTCAGAATAATCTCTGGTTTGTATTCATATTTTTATAGATGGTTGATCACAAATGAATTTCCTTTTCCAGTGTATAGTTGTTGCCCACCTATCATATCTTCTTTTATATTTTTTCTTGAACAATTTGCTATATTTAATCATTATGTGGTTTGCTATCTCATTTCTTTCTTTGCAGAGATTGCATCTAATTTGTTTTTGCTGAGTTTTTTCAATCTCTGCTTTGATGTAATTTAACTTGATGCACACTTGGGTTGCAAGGATGAGAGATTCAGTTTCTCCCTTCAGGTGTCCTCTACACAATCACAGCCTTGATTTTCATCCATGATACTTTATATTGTCTTTAAAATTCTCTGTGCAGTGTTTTATTTTCTCATTTTTGTTGCCTTGTTTTGTTCTTTGCAATTTCCTCATTGCTTTATTCCAAGCACTTCAATGATTGCTGTTTGTACTTATCCAATGCTATATTGACCATTTGGACAGTTTTTAATGCAGATGATGCCTATGCTGCCTCTTTTTTATAGAGAACATGTTTTGTCCTTGTTATTGGAAAGCTTTGTGTATTATTTCTTAACTTCTTAAACTTGACAGAAAAGTTGTTTTTAAAATTTCTTGGGAGTAAAAACTTTTTACTGAGTGCCATCTTGATGTATTTTCTTCTAGCATAATTGTAATTTCCCCTCAAATGTAAGTTTATTTACTTCTCTTTGTATTCATCCAACTAAATTCTTATGACATAAAAGAAATGATTTCAAGAATAAAAATATTTGAACACACCAAAATGTGCATATATTTGTAGTGTTGTATTTTGTTCACATTTTGAAAAACATTTTGTAGTTTCATGTATGTTAAGACATGTAAACATTTAAAATGTTTAGAGCCTATATATGTGTAACTATACTTTATATAACACATAAAAATTCAAATTTTCGAAAAACTTATGGCCATTTCAACAAGTGAATTTAACACCCGTCTCATCAGCAATAAAAAAAAGCATTATGGTAAGATAAATTTGTGCGGCGTGTGGGTAAGAAAACAGAAGTAAGGTTAGCGAAAAAGAAAGAGTAAGAAAGAAAAATGAAAGAAAGAGAAAGAAAAAAGTTGCAGATTCTTGCTGTCAGAACTGTATGTTGCCACTTAGTGACAGAAGCGAAAAGAGATACATTAAAATAAATTAAAATTAAAAAAATATATACAAGAAAGAAATGTGTCAGACAATATAACAGCAATACAAGGTTTCAAGGTTACAATTAAAAGAGTCCCGAATAATGTTAATATCAAAATAAGTTTTTAAAATGGCTTTAATTAAAAATTATCTTGGAAAAGAAAAGAGATTTAAAAATGAGAAGTTAATATATAATTAAATTGTATGGCTAATAAGAAGAAATGAAACAACTGTTTTAAGGAATTTTAATTTTAGATTAATTACTGGGGAAATTAAATTAAAAATAAATCTAAGATGGCATTAATATCAAAATTCACCATGTTAAATGTCACTTAAATTGAATATCAGCTTAAAATTAGACGGAAAAATGAAATTATTAAATAATATATATCAATAATTTAATATTACTAATAAGAAGAGAGAAAACAAAATTGCATTAAATTTAGATCTATAATGTCATTGATAGCAAAGCAAATGGGTTAATCATCACTTAGGCTAAAAATAAAACATTGAACTAGAATGAAAAGAGATTTAAGAACAGTAAGTTATATTATAAATATACTGTTGCTATATTGCTAATGAGCAGAAATAAAAAAAACTAGTTTAGGGAAATTAAGTTTTAGATTAATTGTTAGGAATTTAAATTTAAATTTATGGTGGCATTAATATCAAACACATTTAATTTTCTAATAATTAATCTAAAGTTAAAATTTCTTAATTTTCCTTCCCAAGATAATTTTTAACCTAAGTTATTTTACAAATTTATTTTTATATTAACATTATTCAGGACCCTTTTAATTGTAACCTTGAAACCTTGTAAGGTCATGTTATCTGACCCATTTCTTCTTCATATATATTTTTTTAATTTTAATTTTACTTAATGTATCTCTTTTCATTTCTGTCACCAATTGGCAACTTACAGTTCCGACAGCAAGAATCTGCAACTTTTGTCTTTTTTGCTACCTTTACTTCCATTTTTATCCATACACAAACAAATAAATTAATCTTACCATAATGTTTTGTTATCGCTGATGAGATGGGTGTTAAATTTACTCATTGAAATGGCCATATGTTTTTGGAAAATTTGAATTCTTGATATAAAGAAGAATATTGGCTCTGTAAATGAATAAAATTACAATGTGCTATTTTTCTTTTCTGTATACATTGAATAAATATTTGTACTAATGCATTACAATGAGCCCTCTGGCTGGATCAGTTTTAATATTCAGTTTTTGATATTTAATATTAATAGGATCCATCTGGGATTTACCTGCAAGTCATTTCTTTCAGATTTATAACCAATGTATGTGTGTCTGTCTGTCTGTCACTTCAATTATGATACTCTGGAAGTAAAAAAATAATGATAACACTTTAAAATGTGAAATGCAAAAAAATAAAAACACCATGTGAAGATGGCATAGTAACAGTCATTTTGAAAAAGGCTGAAGAAGACTTCTGCAATGCATTAGCACAAATATTTATTCAATTTATATAGAAAAGAAAAGTAGCACAAAATTTCAGTTTTGGAATAGTAATTCTACTTTCTAAAATTAGGAAATAATAAAACCTTGACAACAACATTATGATTGAACATATATAATCAATTCCCAAAAGTACTAATAGACAGCAAAAATGAAAATCCATCACATCATCAGGAGGCAGTCCTTGAGAGGGATCACTTAATAACAAAAACGACAACAGAACAACTTTGTTTGACTTTAGTCAATCATGAAAAGGTATTTAACTCATCGAACACCTGGTAAATTTTAACTCACTAAGAAAGAGTTTTAATCAAAATTACATAAAAGTTGAAAAAGGATATACATGATAACAGTAGTAAAATAATTCAATTACAGAAAGATACAAATAAAAGAGGCATTGGAAAATGAGTGAGACAAGGAAATATAGTTTTGCATGTTTGGAAAGTATGAACTGGGAAGGAATGGAAGTAAAGATAAATAAATAAAATTTGAACTCCCTACGATTTGCCAGTGATATATTGCTGGCAGCAAAATTATCAGATGAATTAAATGAATTACTAAATGACCTTAATCAATGATACAAAGTAATTTTAAAAATGAACAATAATATTCATTTGTGATACTCTCAAAACAACAATAATAAAGTGTGAAGAATCCAAATAAGTTCAGGAATACATTGGTTGAAGTGATAACATTAAAGAAAGGCCATGAAAATAAGATTATATGATTAATTTTGAAACAATAACTTCAAAGATATAATAAAAAGTACCTTGCCAGTAAGCTTAAAACAAAGTGTATACTGAATCTATGGTAGATCGTCTTCAGTTTATTCAAATTACTCGGTGGACAATATAATCTTTACAGAATGTGAAAGAACATTTTCACAGATGAATAGAGTTCCTATCTTAAATCTTCTTGGTTGTGACAATTACTATTCAAATATAACCAAGAGCTTTGAATAATTCAATGCATTTAGCTTGGTATTATCATCAGGTTTGAAGGGATCTATTATTTTACTGTCTACAATACCTGCACTAACAATTAATCTACCTACCCACTGTTTTCTTTAAAGTATTTTTGAATGACTTACCATAAAGGTCCAAATGGTAGCCTAGTCATCAATTTTGTTCAATGTTAGTCAACATTTGTCTCTAAAAATTACTATTGAAAAATCATTTTCTATATATTTATTACATAAAAGTGGTAGTTTTGCTGATTTTATGTTTTTAGCTAAAATATTCTTTAATAACTGAATAAATGTTTCCTTGGTTCCTTGATTTTTTTTCAGAGACTTTTCTTCCGTTTTATTTGACATTATTTGCAGCAGATTTTATTGCTTCTTTGCTTGAGTGTTATTTGTCATTCTTACATGCATCTCTTAATAATTGACTATGAATGTTCCATTAGATTAATATCTGGCTTTTCCATTAGGTTAGTAGCTTTGAAATTTTGGGGCAAAATTCAACCTTGTAAAGTAAAGTAGAATTTTCTGGTCTGACAGTACCCTTCAGCTTCAAAAATCTTGGTATCATCATTAATTTTGAAGAGATTTAAAATTTCTGAGGGCTACAATACTTGCTCAAAACATTGCTTCACCGTCTTCTAAGTCACATTGAGATATATTAGTGTTTATATACATGTGTATCTGTGTGCATGAATGACTATCAGTAGTTTCAGATGTTTTGAAGTACTCCTTTATCTGTACATTTGTGAGTGTAGATATTTTTATAGATCTGTACAGTGTGAGCAGGTATGTCTATATGACAGTACGATTACATCTCTAAAAATGTGTGGGTATAAAGAATGGTTCTTGAAATAAGCTTTTAAACAAAAACAATGGCAAATTTCTCATGTAGGTCAAGATGAAAAAAGCTACCTGAAAAATAAAAATTTTTTACTAGTGTCATACTAACAGAAAATACAAGCAAACTATATACATGGACACATTATTAAAGTTCGTTATATATATATATATATATATATATAAAGTATCTTTAAAAAGTGCTGACAAATTATAATCTTAAAAGAAAGTCGCATTTGTTTTCAAACTGAATGAAATATGAAAGGCAAGGTCATGCAGATGAGAGACTCTCTTTGCTGACTCTTTTTATTTACCTATTCTATTCTTCTCTTTACACATATTTCTTCTATACTCTTTTCCTCATCTCTATCACTTTCTTTTATTTTTTCTTTCTCCCTATCTTCCTCTTTCATTATGTTTCTCTTTTTCATCCCACTCTATATAACTTCCTCTCATTCCAACTTTTTACGTCCCTTCTCTATTTTTTTCATCTTTCCTTTACCTCCATCCTTTTTTCTACGACTCACTTTTTCTTTTGTCCATTTGAATATGTCAAATTATTTCTTCTTTTTCCTTTTTTCACACCATTTCCTACACTTCCATTCTTTCTTTTTTAATCAAATGAAAAGTACCTGCTGTTCTTTTCTAAAAGTTTAACACAATTGTTATGTTGAAGACATTATCTCTTTGTCTTTACATCTGAGATGAGGTAGCATTTACACTATTTATATTATTTGGACTATTGCCTTTATCTTTGTTATCATTTTTACAACATTTCAGTTGTTGTATGCTCTGGCCTTCTTCAGGTGCTAGGGATTTCAAACCAAACCCTTTATTATAATTACTGGGGTATATTATTATCATTCCTTGTGCAAAGCCACTTCTGGTAGTCAGGGATTATCTCCCTTTAACCTAACTCTCTAAGTTAACTTAAATACTAGAGAAAATCATTATCAAAAATTGTAAGATGAACTCTGGTAAAAATGGTTACTGAACATTAAGTTTATAAGTCCCAGAAATTCACTTGCTGTTGTCCTCAAGGACATATGACCTAATGAATATAGATGTTGGTTAGTTCCAGTAACTTGACCCAAAGTGTTGTGAGTTCAATACCAGGCTACAGCAGTGGTGGGCAAATAAATTAGAGAGTTAGGTTAGAGAGAGTTATGACTACCAGAAGTGGCTTCACACAAAGAAAGAGAATAATATACTTCAGTGATTGTAATAAGGGTTCAGTTTGAAATTCCTAGTACCAGAAGCATGGCCAAAATGTAAAAGACGATGGTCTGAATAATGTAAATAGTGTGCATTTATTATCATAACTGAAATTTTTAAAAAAAGTTTTTTCTCTCTAGCATGTAATATTTGCAAAATCTACAATCGCCACTGAATACAAATATACACTCCACTAATTTTCTTAACTCTTTGAAATTTGACACACTGATGAATATGGATCTTTTACCCTCAGCCTGTGCTGTTCATGATTCTGGGCAGTATACTAGAAGTGTGGATATATGCATTTTCACAATTGATTTCAAAGGGTACATGTGCTTTGTTTTTGAATTATAATAAAATATTCAGTTAAATACTTTCTGCCTGAATTTCTGGAATGAGAACTTATAATTATTTACATTTTGACTAATGTCCTCATCATTGTTGCTTTATCACAATGTTTTGTCTTATTCAGGTTTTCAGCTAAATAAATACTTTTTTACTGTTTATTAAGTAAATAAATTTTGATTTCCAACATTTTTGGCATCTATCATGAAGTGAGTGATTTTTACAAATTTTTTTATATCAATTTTTTTTTCTCAAAATTATTTAAACCAAATAATGGAGTATTTTAATGAAAAAACTTAACATTATTCAATATTTTCTTTGTGAGTAATGCTTTTTTTTTTTACAAAAAATTACATCAATACAAAGTGATTAAATGACAATATAAAACTTCCTTATTTCATTCCATTTTTTCCTGATAAAGCATATAGCAGAGACATAGCTGCTATAGAATGAGGTAACCAGTTTCCTCTTATAAAGAATTCTATTAAATTTGTTTTTGGATAAGGCATATGAACTGTGTTTTAATCCAATCATGGATAATCCTGTAGGAAAAGGGAAACAAAAAACTTGACAAGCATGGAAACAACTAAGGCAAATAATTCTCTTCTAAATTGTATTTTGTAATTTCTCTTGCCTTATTTCTATATTACATGCTTTTTAGATGCCATCAGCAAAATAAACAAGAGATGCCATCAGCAAACTAAACAAGAGATGCCATCAGCAAACTAAACAAGAGATGCCATCAGCAAACTAAACAATCAGCTGAAACAAAACCCATTTCTTTTTGATAGAGAAATCTATAAACAATGGAACAACACAAAATCTGTTTAAGTTAAAATAAAAGAAAAAAATCTCAAAAGTAAAATTTTCTTATACTTATACCTAAAACATATGTCTTAAGTTCTCAAGCTTTGTATATTCTGTGTCCTTCTAGGATATGTATGATCATGGCTCTCTACAGTTTCTCATCTTGTGTTGCTTTCAGCAAGACTTTATGATTTTTTTTCTCTTTGTGTTATTTGTTCCAAAATATCTTCCTCAAACTTGCTGAGTTGGTTTCTTTCCTTTGCTTTCTCATTCAATGTACATTGTGTATATTAAATTCTCCAAACCATCTTTTCCCAATTATGTGGCCCCAAAATTACAGATATAATTTTCTTATTGTCATCCATACTTTATAGTTATGCTTCACCTGAAAATTTCTTTGTTTCTCACATGATCTGTCCCTGTAATTTATTATTAAACCCATGTTTTTTTTTATCCCTTCAAGTTTGTTTTTTCATTTTGATGAAAATATCCAACTTTTAATGAGGGTAGACATCACATAGCAGCCTGGTACTTTCTTCATTTCTAATGTTTTTTGCTGATTTTTTTTCAATCTATGTACTCTCTCTCTCTCTATAAAGAACAAGTAGGAAATGCATATAAATCTAACATGTTTCACTTTTATTAAAGCTTCATCAGTGAAGAAAAGAAAACAGATAAAAAGACAGAACTTTGGTATTTTCAATTTTGTTTGGGTCAATTCTCATTGATCACTCATGAAACATGTATTAAAACCGTAGATAATTCTATGTATGTAAGTTTGTAAAAATTCTAGAATGACTAAGTGGGCATGAGAATTGACCCAAGAAAAACTGAAAATACCAAAAGTTTTGTCTTTTAGTTCATACTGCTTTAATATCCTAATCATGCATGTCTTTTTTTTATATTCATGCAAATATAATTAAAATAATTTCAAAGTGTACGAGATGCTATATTTAACTTAGGCAAGGTTTTCACACCCATAAATTGTCATCTGAAATATGTACAAATGAAAATAACACTAACATCTCATTTGAACAGATATGTTTACCAAAATTGCACAAAAATATCTTAAAAAGCTATTTTTAATAGATACTTGTATTTGAAATAGACAACTTGTTTTCATTTTAAACTGTGTGCATTATTCTACAAAAAAAAAAAAAAATAACAGAGTCATGTATTTCAAATGCAGGTACTCATTAAAAATAGTTTGAAGTAATAAAAATGTTAGATTAGAAATAAAATAATTCTTTGGGAAGTGATTTGTTTACATTTTGAATATGAAAGTGAGCAGATATTGGCTTTCAAAAAATATATCTGAATGAAGAAGTGTGCCTCAAAAGGGAAGACAGAACATTGATGGGTTGTGACACTCTCTGTGGCCGAGTGGTTGAAGGCACACCAAATCAAATGGTGGTTTCTCCTATAAAGAGGGATGCACATTTGAACCCTGCTGGCAAGTACATTTTCTTTATCAAAATTTGAGTACACCGGCCAAGAGAGGATACAATGCACATTGTTTAAAATCAAAAAAGAGCGTCTATTTGAAACATGCATAACCACTAAAAGTAACATTTGAAGTAAGAGGATTAAGAATAAAACTAATAAGTTTTAAAATTTCATAAAAAGTTTTTACTAAATATCACCTAATCAATACAAGACCCCCCCCCAAAAAAAAACTCAAGTTTTAGTGAACATAAGAGGAATAGAAAATGAAGATTACAAGGATATGAGGGATAGATAAGATTTATTATTTTTTACTAACATATCAACCTCTGTAAATCATTTAATGCTAAAAGTGGATTTTTTTTATTTGGGTATGTTTCAAAACATTTCAAGTGGTTGTGAGTTTTTTTTTTAATGTTTTTAAAATATTACAAGGTTGTATAATTCAGGAGTATTTCAAAACCTAACTTGTATGGTTCATAGTCCAAGCTCTATTTTCTAGAAAAGTTGGAAGCATTTTATTTTCTTCAAATATCTTATTATATAGACAGTAGGTACATTTTTTAAGAACATATTAAGACTTTGTGCTTGGTCATATTTGCTACATACTTTTTTTGTTGTGCTTCTTACATTCCATCAAAATATTTATGACAGTGAGAAATTGGTTGCAGTGGGTACACCAATGTGTAGTTTTTGTCTTTGTGTGTGTGTCCAGTTTTTATTCTCTTGAACACTATGTCTTATCTATGGTCAGCCAATGGTTCTATATTCTCCTTTCTTATTGTCAGATGATGTTCATATAATTTATTGTTTAGGGACATGTCCCAAATTGTTTGCCATTTTTATTTTTTGATGTGTTAGGTAATTTTGTTTTTGTAATCTGTATATAGGAGTTTGATGTTGATTATTTTCATATTCATTGCCTTTTTTGCCAGTGTGTCAGCTTCCTGATTTCCCTTGATGCCTATATAGCTAGGAATCCAAGCCAATATTATTGTTTTGTGCTTTGTTAAGTGATGAAAGGTTTCCAGGATTTCTTGAATAGACAGATGATTTGTGTTATTTTCTTTAATTGCTATTAAACTACATAAGGATTCTGAGAATATTATAAATTTTCTAAGATTTTAAGTGCCATTTTAATGGCTTACGGTTCAGTTGTATATATAGATGCATTATTTGCTTGCCTGATTTGTTTATGAATTTCTGTTTGTGGCTACTGCACCTATTCTATCAAGGATTTTCTCTCCATCTATGTAGAATGTTTTATAGTCATATTTATCTCTTAATTCTCCAGACATACTTTTATCTATACAACTAATTTATTGTGACTGGTGTTATGTTATAAGGATCTATATTTATTTGTTTTAGTGCTTTGTTAATTCAAAGTCCAAGTGAAGAGATGGCTACTGATTTATTTCTATAGAACTGGATATATTGAGGGTCATGTGTTTTTTTTGGTATGCTATGCTATTTGGGTTAGATTGTAGTTTTAGTGCATATTGGAAGATTAATTTTTCCCATCTCTGATGCATGGTCATCAGCAAATGGTGCAACCCAAAATGCCAAATACCAGAATCAAGCAAGTACAAAAATTTAAATACCTAGGAAGTGTACTAACAGGAGATGGAAAGTGTGACACAGTGATCCGAAGGTGAATTGGCATGGAAAAGGACACGTTCCAGAAGCTGAGTAAAATACTAACACACAGGAAAATTTCACTAGAAACAAAGAAAAGAGTGCTGGATTGCTATGTGATGTCTCTTCAATATGGCAGTAAATGCTGGATAATATCATCGAAAATGAGGACAAAACTAGAAGCAGCTGAAATGTGGTTCTACAGAAG
Organism: Ascarosepion bandense; assembly: GCA_037127315.1. Classification (NCBI taxonomy): domain Eukaryota; kingdom Metazoa; phylum Mollusca; class Cephalopoda; order Sepiida; family Sepiidae; genus Ascarosepion; species Ascarosepion bandense. The sequence continues at coordinate 2,741,303 of JBBBDQ010000529.1, read as the reverse complement.
GATGCTGCGGATATCGTGGACTGAGCATGCAAGCAACGATAAGGTGTGGGAAAGAATGGCAACAAAAAGGAAATTAATAGTGAGCATCAGAAAAAGACAACAGCGGTTCCTGGGACATGCAATAAGGAAGGAGAGCTTGGAGAACCTGATACTGACTGGCCAGATAGAAGGAAAGAGAGACAGAGGAAGACAGCAGATAACATATTTGCAGGGCCTGATCAGGTGGATGATGGAACGGAGATTGCCAGGAGTAACAGGAGCAAACATACTAAGAGCCACAAGGGATAGGGAGACGTGGAGAACCATGATTGCCTACATCCTGAAGGAACAGGGCACATAGAAGAAGATATACAGGTGGTTCATTGGCTTTTATATAGAGACTTTATGTAGATGAGGTTTGAAAGGCTCTGAGACTTAATCTCAGTCCTTGATTTTGTATGGTTTGTAGTTTTTAAAAATAGGATTTACATGTGACACTTCAAATGATACATCCATAGTCTAATTTTGATCTGATGTGTAACCTGTGTATTCTGAGCATTATTTTTTGGCTGGCACCCCAATTCAGTTTTGATATTAATTTTAGAAGCTTCAAGGCCTTTTGGCATTTTTGCTTAAGGTAATCAATGTGCATCTTGAAGTCAAGTTTGCGATCTTGTATGATTCCTAGATATTTTATCCGTTGGACAATAAGACTTAAGTGTCCATTTAATTTTAATCATGGATCAAGGTGATAGGCTTGATTTTTGCATAAATGCCTTCAAACAAATTTTATTTTGGAGAAACAAAATCTATTTTCATTTATCCATTTTTCAATCTTGTTTAAACATGTTTGTATGTATTTTTCAGAGGAAGACACGTTTGGTGATGAGTATGATATTCAAAGATCATCTACAGATAGGATTTTTTTCAATTCTTGTATAAATGGTTTTAATAATACTAGTTATTTTGGGAATAAATAATTTAAGTGAGAAAATGCTACCTTGAAAGGTAAAGTCCCCATAAAGTTTTTAATTCCATCCATATAAGTTTAAAAAGTAATCTTGACTGTAATAATTAAAGCCTTTTCCACAAGAACAGACCCCTGCATGAATACTTCCACAATAAATTACAACTTCATTTTGGGTCACTTCTTATCTATCCCTACACCCTGCTGGCAGGGCTTCAGGCCAGGAGTAAAAGTTCCCCAAGGGAGCAACCTGTTTGGATATTATGGATTAGTGGTATAGAAGCATGAACAAACAGTAATAGATAACAGAAACCACCTCACTTGAGAATTTTCAACATCAGCAGTAACTAAAAAGGATATCACTTGTAACTTGAAGACAAAACAATGACATAATCAAGATTTTCATATTCCACACAACACCAAATATAAGATTAAGAAAGAAGCTTCTATCAGCGAGAAGCTCATAACAGTGGGAAGAGCAATAACAGCTACCGGACTTGAGAAGAAAATTATTGTCCCGAAAAATTGTTATGAGAGAAAGATTTTATGAAAGACAGCGCTCACTGTTTGGTTAATGAATGCCAAATGTTTTCTTATAAGGAAACAGCTAACATTACCATTAGTAAAACCATTTATCACATTAAATTTCTTCTCAAGCTTTGAAATTGCTTCCCAATAACTGCCATATTAAAGATTGGATATTAAGTAGCAGTTCATGCCTTTCCCTATTTTCTAAGAACATTTACCTATCTCTTAATACTCTGCTTATTTTTTTGAAGACATCATAAGTCATTCTTATGTACCTTCAGATTTTAAAATGGTTAAATAGAAGGGTAGACTCAACTATCTAGCCTTGGTTAGCAGACTGTTTAAGAAAACAATCTGAATTCAGAAGTATTGTGAAAGCAATTGGAAATCATTATCCAAAAAGTCAAGGCAATTCCCACATAATAAAGGAAAGGAATCTATAGAGAGCTATGATCACCCACATCTTTGAGGGATGTGATATGTGTAGCAGAACTTGCATAAGGCTAAAATATGTTCTTGTGTAGTACGTTTATGGAGCTTGTTTGATATCAAGCAAATACATGCAGTATCACCCTCTGTCAAGTAATTTTTATTTCAGCCATCACAGCATATAAAACAATGACATGAAAAGTTACAGGAAAAATGAATTCATAACTTACTCAAGGTTGTTTGTGAAAGTCAGCTAAATTAAACTTAAAACAATTCAAGGATTCTAATTTATTTTACTGAACAATTCATGCTTTTAACAAAAAAGATTTATAATATTGAGAAATTATTAGAAGGTGATTATAGAACCTGTGTATATTTGTATGTTCCAATTTGATTTCTTGCATACATCTGTTTCTACTTCATATACATGTACTAATAAAGTTACTATTTGACCACAGGTCAAGAGTGATTTTCCTTTGCTACTTATAATAAAATTTTACTGACATATGTATTATCCCATTTTCTTTTGTTCTTTAAATGAACATTAAATAAATGACTTAAACACCGAAATTTAAGAATAATTACAAAATCTGAGTTGAAACAATAAAATAGTAATAATGCATTTTCTGGAAAAGAATAATGCTTTACATCAACAAAATTAAGAAAACAAAAAAGCAACACAAGGGAAGAGCATTTTCACACATATTCATTGCAATTGAGACTGTCACTCCCATGTGGGCCTGTACAGCCATAACAGATGCTGCACCACAATCAGTAGCTGAGACATGATTCTTTGAGTGCAAATCCAAGGTATCTGGAGACCAACAGATATTACACTCACACCCCCACACACACATATATAAGTAAAGGTAGGTCTGTCTGGCTCACTAGGTATTCTTTACTTATTCTGCTCTACCTAAGTATTGAGCACTTTTTGTTAGTTGATTACTTGTATCGGGGTTTTTTCTTTGAGCTATGTGCTGACTTGGTCCGAACCCTTTTGACTGATGTTCATTTACTTAGTGCATTCTTTTTGTAAAACCATTTTTTCCCTTCTTCATAGATTTGTGGAAGGTTTTTCGACACAAGTATAGTAATAATCTCTTATATATATATATATATATATATATATATATATATATATATATAAAGGATGTGATGGATAAATTGTTATCAAAATTATGAAAAATAAAAATAATACTGACGTCTCATTTTAACAGATATATTTACCAAAATTATATAAAACATCTTGAAATGCTAAAGAGTAAATTTATTCAATAAAATCGTCATTGGTCTCAAACATGGCCTCCAGATGACTTTGGAATCTCCTGCATCTCTTTTGGATGGCCTCCTTGTTTAAGTTGGTGAAGTAATCCTTGTCTTCAGTTCATCTTTAGTGTTACAAGGAGTTTTGTTGGTCACTCACTCAACTGTGCTCCATACATAATAATCAAGAGGTTTGTAGTGCAGGGAGTTAGATGAACAGATGTAAAGGGGTGATGTGGTTGCAGAAATTGTCTGACAGCCATGACTGGGTTCTTCTGCTGGTGTGGCATGGTGTAGAGTCTTGTTGCCAGACATAGGGTTTTCCAGCAGCCACCCTCTTGACTTAGAGCAGCATTACCTTGATGTAAGTCTCCATATTGAGCATGAGATACTCACCAACAAATTCAGGAGTTCTCTTCTTATCAGAATGATCAGAGTGAGTTTTTTTAACTTGCTGTGCCTTTATAATCACCATTAGACTCATCCAACTTTTTCCAAATTGTCTTCACTGGTCTCACACTGACACCCAAACACTGAAATATTCTTATTAGAGCTTGTATGGTATGCCATTTCCAAATTTCTGTCGGAGTGAATTGTATCATGGTACTCTTTTTCTCACAGATGGTGCCCAAATGATCCTACTATACTATGCAGTCAACAAAATCAAGAACAACATGCAAAATTAAAACTATAAAATGACGACAATTTACCCATCGCGCCCCGTGTGTGTGTGTGTGTGTGTGTGTGTGTGTGCGTGTGTCAGTATGGTTCATCCTGTACAATGGCTGGAGACCTACCAAGGTATAGGGTCACAATAAGGGTAGTTTATATGGATAGGAGAGAAAGATAATGGTTGACAATAGACTTAAATACATCAAGAATGTAGTGATCAGGGAAACATCCTCTTTGGAGTCTTTTCCATAGGGCTGTGGTTTGCAGGAAGAAGCTGTTTGAGTGGAACTTACTTCTCACCAATGAAATACAGATAAAGTGTAGGTAGTTTGCTACTATGTAAGTGACATTGTGGGTCCTAGATATGAAGGTTATACCTGGTAGAACCAGGTTATGTAGTCAGAGCATTCACCATGGCTGTAGCTATATATATATATGTGTGAAAAACAAGAAGTACTATTATTTGTAATCAGCAGAAAACAAATTGGTTGAAGATTATTTGCTTGTGAGTCTTGTCAGTAGTTAAGATGTATAAATATTTCAATATGTTAAAAATAATCTCCCTCGTATTGAAATTGAATTTAAATCAGTTGTCTAAAAAAATCAGTTGTTTAAAAAATCCTGAAATTGAAGTAAACAGACTCTTTTCTTTGTAGTTAAATGATGACCAACTACTCATTGATATAAATTATTATACATCATTTACTTCATTGCATTCAATGTTTGTAAATATAAAAAAGAGAAACAATAACAGATTTGGTCATCTATCCAAATAGTTGCAAGATAATGGACGCTATCTATAATGTCACTCATTGCTTATTTGTTACTTTCTTTAGTTTTTCATAATTCTGAGTCAAAAGACAAAATAAATGTTTTTATCTCTTCTCTAAAGCTACAATAAAAACAGATTTTTTGCCTGTTCCATTAAACTGTACTAAAAATGACTCCATAACTTAAAAGGTCTTAGATCTAACTCCTTCTTCATGGAACATCTTGAGGTTATATTACTAAGTAATTCCTGTAGTCAATATTTTAAACTATTCTTTGTTTCTGAACAAGATGCAAATGTTTTAGTTAATTATCAAAGGCAACAGAGGTACCGACTTGGCAGCTTGACTCTAGCACTTTCTCATCGATGGTATGTGGCTTCCCTCCATCTATTCTAGAAATATTTTCATGGCTTCTGCTCCAACAAACTTAAGTCACTGGTGCCTCTGCCACATGAGTTTTCTTGTGCACCCAGACTGGCAACTGGGTCTCACCCATTCACAGTTAGATCAACCAAATGCAGACAACAATTTTACTCCAGCAGCTTCTTTTCTCACACTTCCTGCCTGTGGAACTCTCTTCCATATTCTTGCTTTCCTGATGGCTACAACCTCCAGGAATTTAAATGCAATGTCAATACCCATCTCTTAACCACTTGACTCCAATTCTTTCTACCTCACCCTGTATATCTTTTCCTTTCTCTCTACCTTTGCAACTGTATTCCCTCCCTTCTCTTGCTCCCTTCTGTGACACCCCCTGTAACTGGGTTGTCTTTCTCTTTGCTCTCCTCCTATTTAATCTTTTTCTCTTATGTAGCCCCCCTGCACATCAGTGGTGTTATTGCCTTGCTTGATTAAAAAAAAAATGATTGAATTTGAATGTAATTTTGTCTGTTTATTGTGAATAGTTAAATGCTATAGTGAAGTGGCCAAGTTAAATGTTACAGTAACTACCATTACTTTGCAGCAATCATCATTCTTTCTAAAGAGTATGAAAAATAATTCAAATATCCCCCAATTCATGAAGGAAGTAATAGTTTATGATAAAATGTCTTCAATGTCAGCCAATCTTACCAGACAAATGCAAAGATCTCTCATTCCAGTCATCTTAGAATAAATGAATTCATTGGATGCTAAGAAGATATTTAATGTTGAGAATAAACTTCTCTTTATTCTGTAAGCTTCAGATATAAGTTACATGAATCTATGAATAGAATGAAACAAAGAGAATGACCCAGCTACAAATCTTTATGATGAATGGTTACTACTATATCAATAGGGTTATTAATGAAATAAAACAAAAACCATTCAATGATTTTGTTTGGTGTCAACCTTCAAATTAAGATGAGCAAGGTTGCAATGGGCATATATCCAATGCAACGTGCTTTGAATGAGAATGTAACATTGGGAGATACTGTAGCATTTTCAGAAGATAAATCAGCAGTTGGTATATATAAAGATTGTAAACCATTGTTACAACTTTCAGATCAATAGAGAACAGTGTCATGGATAATTTACCATGTACAGAAATACAATGCTTGCAACACGAAAATGATATTGAAAATGTCTGAATTAATGTAATTCTATAAATATTGATAAGAAAGAGATACAAAGATTCACCTATATGAGATAATATCCAAAAGTTCAGGGAATGTGTTTGCCAGAATAAAAAATATTGTTCCATAATATATTCAGTTGACTTATTGTTCAAGTTCTTAGAATTTATATATAATTATTTCACCCCAAGCAAGGCAGAACTACCCCTGGTGCACAGGGGGTTACATAAGAGGAAAGTGAAGAGAAAGAGGAACAGGTCACAGGGGGTGTTGAAGAATGAGTAAGAGAAGGATAGGAACACTGATGTGAAAAGAACTGTGTGAGAGTAGAGTGGAAAGAGAAAAGAACAAGATACAAGTGTTGTTGGGGGAAGGTTGCAATTCAAGGAGATAAAAGATAGCAAATAACATTGCATTTTATTTCTTGGAGATTGCAACTATCAGGGAAGGGAGTTCTACAGACAGAGAGTTTTTTTTTATCATCTCACCCCAACCAAGGCAGAACTGCCACTTGTGCGCATGGGATTACTGAAGAGGTGAGATGAGAAAGAGGAACAAGTTACAAGGGCGTCAGAGAATGAATAAGAACAGGATGAGAATACAGGTGTGAAGAGGGCTGCATGAGAGTGGAGTGTAAAGGAAGAAGAACATGATACAAGGGTTGTCAGGAAAAAAATGTGAGTCAAGGAAATAAGAGATGACAATTGACTTTGCATTTAAATTCTTGGAGAACGTAGCTTTCATGGAAGCAAATATACAAAAAGGAATTCCACAGGCAGGACAGAAGCTGATAGAGTTGAAGTTGCGATTACATTGTATTAGGTTCACTGTAAAAGGGTGGGACCTAGCTGCCAGTCTAGTAGCTCAAGTAAATTCATGCAGTAGAGGCACCAGGGAGTTAAGCTCATCAGAATAGAAGCTGTGAAAGTATTTGTAGAAAAGACAGAGGGAAGCCAAATTACGTCAGTGAGAAAGTGACTGGAATTAAGCTGCCAGGTTAGGATCAATTACATTACAGATTCTTTATTGGATTTTGTCAAGAAGCCTGAGATGAATAGCAGGGGCACCCAATGAGATGTAACAGCAGTGTTCAATGTATGAGCAGATGGTAAATTTATATATGTGTAAGACGGATTTAGATGAGAAAAACTTCCAAGCCCTACAAAGGGAACCAACCTTTTGAGCAGCAGATTTATCTATGGATTCAATGTAGTCATTCCACTTGAGGTCGGCTGATAAATTTAGGCCTAGGAGTTGCAGTGTTTTGCTTTCAGGGAGACTAGCTCGATCCATGCGGATGGTGGGTAGAAGCAGTTGTCCATGGTGGTTAAATGATAGCAGCTTCATTTTGGAAGCGTTAAAATTTACAAGCCATTTCTTACCATAGTCTACCACAGATAGGAGGTCCTTTTCAAAATCAGCAGCAAAGCCACATTATGTCAGTGACATACATTTTCTTTATTTTTATTCTATTTTATTGTTGGGGATTCATACATTTGGATATGTAACTCCTTCTTTGCCAATTATTTTGGAAAAGCGTTTTATTTTCAGACAATTTTTTAATTTTTCATACCGAATTTAAGCATTCCATACCACAATATTCAGACAGAAGATTTTCTTTACTGCTTCAGGAAGACTAAGAAATTGGACTCGTTTCAAGCTCAGAAGGGTATTAAAAAGAATCAAGATTGTTATATAAACACATCTGTAGTTAGTTTTTGAATGTTTTAAACATGTTTATTTGTCTGTGCCCGAAAAAGACACTTTCAGTAAAAACGTCTATACACATTTATGATGGGGAAGGATTTAATGTAGAAAAAATCTGTACAATGGAAGTTCCTACATATCTATGTGTGAAACATTTATAAAAATACAAAAGATGCTTATTTCTCATTGGTCTAATTAAGTCACGTGGTCACATGACAACAGCTTTGTGATGTCAGTCCAGATGGTAACCCAAGTGCTAGTCATCAGGGAGCCTGCAAACAGCAACCAAGGGAGAAGTATGTTTTCTTCTGTCTAGCCAGACCAGGTTAAATCTGGAGAAAAAGCAACATACAACAGAGCTATTTTGCTGGGGTATGGAGATGAATTCAGCCACTTTAAATCCAGAGTCATAATAATGGCTTCCCAGATCAGAAGTATCTTCAACTATAAGACCTTTGCTTTTGTTCCTTCTTACACTTTGCTTTGCATCAGATATATGTGATATGTATTTCTCCATGTATAATTCAGTGTATATCATAGTATATAAAAATCCCTCTTAAGAAACTGTGTCATTCATTTCCTTTTCCACCTTACCATTAAACTGGTGACCAACACATGATTTACTCAACCCATGTGGAAATTTATAGATACTGATGTTTCGGATATAGTGGCCATTCCTCCCACACACTCCTAATTGCTATATCTCTCTCTCACTCTCTCTCTCGATAGATAGATATACACATATTAAATAAATTTTGTAGTATATATACATCAGAAATCAACTATCAATGACTCAGAGAATATATCTATGAAGAAACTAGCTGTATATTACACCCTCTTACTTGTTTTGGACTTGGTGGCCATGCACTATACACTCCTACACACACTCTGTCTGTCTCTCTATTTATGTGTGTGTATGTGTGCATGTATATACACATATGTTTAATAAAGTTTGTAATATATATATAAAAACATCAGAAATCGACTATCAATGACTCACAGAATATACCTCTGAAGAAACATTCTGATAGATCTCAAATGTCCGGCATACAAATACAATATTCAACTATGCATACATATGTATATATAACTCCCTTATCTACAGATATTATATATATGTGAATAAAAAAAAAGAAAAAAAGGAAAAAACGTGTGTGTAAGTGTGTGTGTACAAATAGAGGGAAATATCTCAGTATAAATGTAAGTATATATTGGGAAAATAAAGAAAATAAATGGTAAAATCTGCAGAGGCTAGGAGATTTTATGTATTTGGTTGAATATATTTAGAATTTCGTTTTCCTGTTTTACAATTTATAACTGAAGGATCAAAAGAAGGAAGGTAAACAAATAGCAAAGAAAATAGATTGACAATTTTGAAATGCTAAAAAGACCTCAGAAAATTACATATTTGTACATGCACAATCCCAAACATGTCTATCAATCTTGTCCTGGCACCTTCAACTAAAAGTTGTCTCAACTATTTGTACATGTACTATGCCTGACTGGTTTCTAGAAATGCTTTATATGAAAATTATTATATACTAATAACCATGGGAATTTATATATATATATATATATATAATTTTGTTTATGCTAAATATTCTGATGCCTGTGCTTGGTTACTGAAATGTAATTAAAAATAAGCAATATTTTCAATTTTATTATATTTATTTATATATTCTATTGCTTTTTTTCCCAGATATATCTTTTAATTTTTAAAATGCAGAAAAAGTTTTAAAAAAGAACTGAAAATATTGATAAGAAGAAAAACAGGCTTTAAGAATATGAGAAAAATAATTAAAGAAACTCAAAACGTAATCAGTAAAAAAAGTGAACAGATCAGCAAGAAAATATTTGAAAAAGTTTATGTTGCAAATATAAACAGAGAAAAAATGCATAATAAGAAAAAAATTGGCTAAAGACATGAAAATAACCAAATTATCATCTTTAAGTAAATATCAGAATGGAAAATGTTTAAGTTGGATAAAAAAATTAGATGATTGCTTTCTGAAGTGTAATTTTTTTTATTAATGAATATAGTGTTAATGATTGGGAAAGAAGTTGGTTTATTCTATGGAAATGATAGTATGACTTAGAAGACAGAAGTGGGGAGGTGAGTAATGTTTTGGGCTAATAACCTAGGCAATAAAATTGAAGGTCCCTTCTAAGCTGATGATGGTATCAAGATAAATGCAAAACTACCAATGCAAAGAATTATTGAGATTTTTAAATGATACATGTCATAACCAAAAAGCTGTAATTTAAACAACATATTCATGCAAAATAATGTACCTTCACATTGTGCAAAATTGACTATTACATACTTGGCCAAAAAAAGATTTCAAAAATATCAAATTAATGGAATAGATCCCAACCTCTCTAAATATAAATCCACTTGAAAACTTAGAGTTCATAAACAATATTCAAATCAAAAAATATTTCTGTATAACAATAAAAACTCCTGCAAGTGGCGTTAAATCAAAACAGTAAAAAAGTTAACAAAAATCAATAACTGAGTGACTGACAAATGTTATAGAATATCAAGGAGTTTATATTGACATGAAATAATAATTTGTTTAGATGTACGAGAAATTGTTGCCAACAAATATATTTCTATGGACAATATCATTGAATTTTTAGCATTAAAAATGTATCTTGCACTTAGATTGTGTAATTAAACTCAACACCTAAATTAAAATAATCATTATTGTTTTCTTCTTAATAAGGATAGATATTTTGAGAGTCTGTTGCTTATATAAATATAAGCATATAGTGATCAGCATTATCAACATCAATTGCTTAATATGAATTTTATTGTGAAAACACAGACTAGAGTAATATAATCAGACAAAGTGTATATGATGGGTGTCAAAAAGTTCTCAGTCCAATTCATTTCTCAAAATCTGTGCAAATTGAATAGGGGAGAAGCAAGAAATTTTCAGTACCTCCCTATATAGATTTCTTATTATAACATTATGTTTAGTGGGTACATGTATTTGAGCTTATATCTCAGTTATCATAATTATATTGGTATAATCTAACTAAAACTATATATATATATATATATATATATATATATATATTAGTCATCCACATACAAGCCCATTTCGCTGTATCACAGCTCATCAGTGTGGCTAGACAGATCCACTTGCTTCTGGCTGGGATCGAAACTCGACGATATATATATATATATATATATATATAGTTGAGTTATATATATATGGTTGAGTTATATATATATATATATATAAAAATGCAGCTTGATGGTAAAACCCCAAAGGAGATCCTATTAATATTAATTATTAAAAATTAAACATTAAAACTGATCCATCTAGAGGGCTCAATGTCAATAAATTACTTATTTACAGAGCCAATATGCATTTTTTTTACGTATAAAAGAATTGAAAACCTTTGTTCATAAGATCATTTCAGCAAATTGAATTCACTTCATCAGCAATCTTTAATATTAAAGATTGCTTATATATATATATATATATATATATATATTAGTTACATTATACTAACCTTGGGTATAATCAGTATTAGGCTGCATCCTGTGATTTGTGAGCCTTTAATACAAACTGCTATATCACTGTAAGAAGGTGATAAGAATATAGAAAGTGATATCAGAAATTCCTTGACTAGGATCACCTGACAAAATGCATAAATAACTCCAATAATTTAAAAGAATTTATTGTTCGGTAACAATCCCCATGAATTATTAGCAAACTGGCATTTTTTATACACATATCAATTGAACCCCTGTGTTCAGTATCAAGAATGCTTGCAAAAAAACCTGATGATAAATATTCAGGGTCTTCATATGATTTCATGCAAAGTTTGATGCAGCAATTTTTTCAGACATTGTAAAGACTGAAGAGTCATTCTAGCATATATTGAAGATAATAATTGACTATATGTTTACAGCTTGATTCATTTCAGTAGATTGACTGTTGGCTGGTCCTAAATGAACATTAGTGTATATTCATGTTAAACAATAATCATAGCATGTACAGTTTAGGAACTTTTCAATACTAAACACTATTAGATTGGTATTAATATATTGAACAAGAGAATATTAATTATGACATTTCTAAACTTATTTATAAATTGAACTTTGTCTGTGTGTGTGTCTGTTAGCTATAGACTCTGAAACAGCTGAACCAATTTTCTTGAAATTTTACACAGTTGTACTATAAGTGTCTGTGAGTGTTCTTAGCCAGGTTTTGTGTCGAGGTACCCCCAATAAATATCAAGAATCGATAATCAAAAAAATTGGATTATAGAAGGAGTGGCCCAATTTTAATCAAATTTGATAGACTCATAGACAAAGACATAAGAAACGATATTCAGAAGTTTCAAAGTTGCAGTTCATACAATAGTGCAGAAAATTGATAATATATATATATATATATATATATATATATAAAAGGCAAGATGTTTGTGTTTGTGTGTGTCTGTTTATCTGCCTGTATGTCTGTATTTTTTCAGCCCTTTTATTTTAGTTTTTACTTCGCAGACACTTATAGTACAACTGTGTAAAATTTCAAGAAAATCGGTTCAGCTGTTTCAGAGTCTATAGGTAACGGACACACACACAGACAAAGTTCTATTTATAAATAAGTTTAGAATTGTCATAATTAATATTCTCTTGTTCAACATATTAATACCAATCTAATAGTGTTTAGTATTGAAAAGTTCCTAAACTGTACATGCTGTGATTATTGTTTAACATGAATATACACTAATGTTCATTTAGGACCAGCCAACAGAGTCAATCTACTGAAATGAATCAAGCTGTAAACATATAGTCAATTATTATCTTCAATATATGCTAGAATGACTCTTCAGTCTTTACAATGTCTGACAAAACTGAAAAAATTGCTGCATCAAACTTTGCATGAAATCATATGAAGACCCTGAATATTTATCATCAGGTTTTTTTGCAAGCATTCTTGATACTAAGTAGGTATAATTGTAGTTCTTAGCCATGATACCATTTACTCAGGGGACTTATTTAGCTTTCAAAATTCAGTTTACAATGAAAAAAATTATTTGATATCGATACCAGAAAATCAAAATTTGACTTACATCCATTCAATTTTCTTTCAGTCTATGGTTTCACTTTAACTAGAAACAACTGTTGCTTTTTAGTCTTTCATGCCAACATCCAAAGAGTCTGAGCTCCAGAACCATAAATTAGTTTTAAAGCTTTCATTACACTCGAGCAACGCCGGGCTATACTGCTAGTACATATATACTTTGGTAAACTTTTAGAACAGAAATTGACCAGCTTATGGTAGATACTAAGCAAATTTCTATATGCACATCAAGTGGCAAAAATTAATATTATTCACTAATAATCATATCAACACAAAGCTAGTGAAAAATGTCAAGAGAGATGAAAATGTTTGAACAAACAGTGACAATTCTTTATTCAGACCTTAGCTGATTACCTCATTATCAGTGACATCCAAAAATCACATGTCAAGAATCAAGCATTGAACATTTAAATGCCACTTTAAACTGTCAAAGATAATAATAAAAAAAAGAAAATAGTAAGATGGGATGACTTTATACTTTCTGTATATTCAACAGCTTCAAACAGAGAATATGTTAGAAAAACAAGCTGGCGAGAGGCCATTCCATAGACTACCTGATGATACATGAATCTGTTTGGTACCAAGCCAAGAAAATGAATTGTGTTTCTGTTTTTTTGCAGAATTATCTTTTATTTGGTAATAATGTTTCTATCCAAATAAAAATGTTGTCACATTTTCTTCTGATGTTTCCACTTCATTTTCTTAGGTGAATATAAGCCAATTATTTATCACTTGATATCTCACTGCAAAACACTTTTTAAAAAAATAGCCAGTGAACTTTTTATCTTTATCTTTTGGCTACTCATCTGGAATTTACAGTCTGTATATTATGTCACAAAATACTTAGTTCATCTTAGTTAAAAAAAAAAAATCCTTATTTAAAATCTAGAAATGAACAATGTGCCAGTTGCAGTTATCAAAATCCAAGAAAAAAAAAATTGATAGCTATTCATTTTCAATTATTAATTCTTACACCTGGAAACACTGGCTAATCTGATTGCTTAGATGATGGATGAAATTAATGTGGTTTTGATTGCAGTGATGGACAATCTCTTCGTATTAAATGTGCTAAGTCTTAATTAATAACTCAAAAACTTTCAAGAGTGTAGGATGTATGTAAAATAGCATTTCTTAAATAAAAAGCATTTCTTTGATTATTACTGAAAAAAAGAAATTTCTTTTATATTAATGGTTCTGAAAAGGTCTTGGCCCAAACAACCAATATTTCAATGACCAATGCTAAAATGGCGACTTTAGGTAATAAATTTTTTCAGTGATTGCTTTTCACTAGAAAAGGACAAACTGGTGGGGGAAGAGATTGCCAGATATCTAAGAGAAAAAGAAAACAGACAAATTCATTACAATGTTTTAAAATAGTTTTATAAGTTGAGAAAAAACATTGATAATTCATAGATCCAAGCAACAACTGTTTCATCTTAGAAAGTAATGAGGAAAGAAGGTAAAACATTACATCAATTTTGATATTGTTGAACAACTGATAAAAACAAAGACTGTCTTTTAAATAATTCATGAAAAGACAACAGTATTTCATCTCAAAACTTCAGAAAATACTAGGAGTTATGACTAAAGACATTAAAGTTATTATTAAATTAATTTTTAAAACTAGAATCCTCATACATGTTTTTACAAGAGAATAATACAAGAGAAATATTATCATCAAAACAACAAAGATGAAGATACTATTTTAAATAGAAATGGAACACTTCATATCAAAAATATCATAATTTTAAACAACAAATGGCAAATTTAGGTAGGTTTTTGCATTTACTGAAGTATTTAATCAAATTGAATATACCATAGGAGTCATCAATTGATTTTCCACAAGTGGACTGCCTGTCTAGTTGGCAAAACATCCTTCATAGATAAACCAACATTTTTCTTCATGATTTAGTAGAAATAGTAAATTTTAAATGACTCACCATTTGTGTCTTACAAGCCAATAAATATATAGTTTTAAGTGGTCATTAAAATAAACCTAACAACTTGAGATGGCCTTGTACTTATCAATCAAATTAATTATTGCAGAGGTCCAAATGACACATGGCCTTTTCATTGTGCAATCTTTAGACTCACAAAAAAAAATATCATAGTGATACCCAATACAAAGAGATTGACTCAGAGATAACAGCAGATTTGAGCAAAAAAAATAGCATAAAATATACCAAAAGTTCCAAAGCATCAAAAGGAAGAAAAAGGTTGAAAATGTCCTGAAAATAAAAGGTCAACTTTGTAACAGGTTCTGTAGATTTAAGCCTCTACACTTCCACCTTCACCATTACTTATAGCTAAAGATATTTTCACTTTGATTTTTTCCTTTTATCGTATATATATATATATATCTCATCTCAGTTTTTTAATTTTATAATATAGTGTGTGTGTGTAATTTTTTTTTTTTTTTTGTATGTGAAAATGTCCTGAGTGAATTACATACTTGGGCAGGATATGAATGCCTTCAAACAAATTATACAAATGCACGAGAATAAAGTTCATCAGTTAGAGAACCAAACTGATGCACTTATTAGTTTTAATTTCAGTAACAGTCTTTGAAAAATTTCTTTTAAGTTACCATCCACTCACTACTTGACATATATAATATTAAATCAATGATCAAGCATTGTATTCAATGGCTTTATATACTGTCACTAAATTTTCTAAGGCTAATATTTTAATTCATCTGATATTCTAATTGATCAAATGGTTCTAATCTTTCATACTACAGACATTAATAATTTTGATATCTTTAAAGATTTACCTGTATGCTAATTGGCAATACTATGTATTTGAATGATTAAAACCTTTTATTCAATGTGTTATAAGAATGAATTTTGTAGTATTTTGTAGAAGGATTGCATATGTACGTATAGTTGAATATTGCATTTGTATGCTATAAAGCTAGCATCTACCAGAATGTTACTTCATAGATATATTTTGTTAGTCATTGATAGATGTTTTCTTATGTTTATATCTATATACTACAAACTTTAATATATATATATATATATAGAGAGAGAGAGAGAGAGAGAGAGAGAGGCCACTAAGTCCAAAACAAAAGAGTAAGATGGTTTTACTAGGCTGCATAACTTAGTATGATAAATTTTCATTTATATTTTGAAAAATGAAAAGTTTTATTTGACATACAAAATATTCCTACTATTTTAAAATCAATACAAAATACCATGTTGGCGTGTTGCAAAAAATTCTCGTATAAATATGTGTGTGTATTAAACCATCTGATGTAAAATTTTATCACTATTTTAACATATAACATTGATTAAGAAAATATTGCTTAATGAGCCAGCATTAACAATGCATTAAAATGATTTTGTCTTACATTTTCAATGGTCATTTATAGAGTTAACTACATGAATAACTGTTTTATTTAGATGAACCATATGCCAACTTGCATTCAACAAATTATATAGTTATGCAATTACTTTATGGTACTCTCACATTATGGCTATTCTATACATGTCCTATGTCCTTTCACGATATAGATGACCATCTACAGGTTTCTGTCTTTTGTTGCTACAAACAAGGTTTCTTTCTTAATGATATGTCCAGGAATGGGATATATATCAATTCCAGGTTGTTAAGTGGTTAAAGCAAATGAAACAGGGTAAGTCAATCTCATAAAAGTTGTATGCTGTGTCCTGAGACATAAGTGTAGTCAGAAGACTTCTGGTGGAAAGATCTCTAGATCTCTCTCACTCACTCTGGACATCCTTGCCTTAGTCTATATTTATGACTGACACCAGCCAATCACATTCCAGTGAGGGAGAACTAAGGTGTAGACATATTCATTACCTATTCATTACATCACTTTATAACCCATGTGTTTGTGTTTTAGTATTTCATCCATTGACTCAAACTTGTCAAGTAGGTTTCTTGTTGCCTCCTCTGCTTCTCATGCTTTTAATGAGTCCTTTGTGTGTTAAATTCTCCAAGCCTATTTTTCTTATTTTGTGTTCTGAGTGCTGCTAGCACTTTCTTTGCAGTTCCATTTTTTAAAGCTTTCTTATTCATCATATGCTCATTCCAAATTTATCTCAAACATTTGTTAGCAGAACCATATCCTGATTGCTTCAAGCATTTTTTCAAGTATAGCAAAATTGTCCAACTCCCACTGCCATATTGACTTGTAGTTCTTACATAGCGACTCCAGCATTCATTCATTCATGTTATTCTCTTATCTCTTAATTTCTCTCTCACTGTTCCCATTGTTATTACAAAGTCAATTTGAATTTCTGTATGTCTGATTTGACTTTCTTATAAGTAATTTCTGTACATCATGAAGGAAAAGCAGGAAGCAACTGAAATGTGGTTCTACAGAAGGATGCTTTGAATATCATGGATCAAGCATGTGAGCAATGATGAGGTCTTAGAAATGATGGAAACAAAAAGGAAACTAATACTGAGCATCAGGAAGAGACAGCTGAAGTTTTTGAGACATGCAATGAGGAAAATAGGCCAGATACAGGGATGAAGAGACAGGGGAAAGCAACGGATAACATATTTGAAGGATCTAATCAGGTGGATGATGGAACGAAGGTTGCATGGTGTAACAAGAGAAGGCGTGTTAAGAGCCACCAGGGATAGGGAGACATGGAAAGCTATGATTGCCTACATCCTGGCACATAAAAAAATAAGATTTCAGCTTTCTTACAATTAAATATTAATCCTTTTTTTTCTGTTTTCATCAACTATACTCTTGGTTTTCTTTCTGAATCTGCCAAGAATAAAGTCACTTATGCATAAACAATTCGGTACATCATTGCTTAATGATTTTGATGTGTAGTCATCAATATCATGAGTGCAGAATTGGAATAAAGAGGTTAGTTTTTAAGTAAATTCTAAAATTTTATAACACAAAATCTTATTACCCTAAATTCACTGCCAAAAATAGAAAATTGGTTAGCACAAAAACAGTCAATTACTTTTCCCTTTTTTTTTTATTTCATAGAAATGAAAAGAAAAAAAATGTCCAAGTGCATCTTTTGCTTGCAGAGTCTACCAAGAAGATATCTACTAGAGCTGAAATCGTAATCAAAATTCCTACAAGTTCACCTTTCTGGTAATCGTCACTTGATAATTTTTTCTGCTTTCTTCTTGTTGGACAATGATATGTCATAGAAGTGACTCAACAGAGCATTTGTTCCTTTGACACCAATTGAACTTATCTTTTTTCAACTTTCAATAAAGGAGATAAGAGACCTGTCCAAAAGTGTATTGTGCTTATCATCTTTCATACAAGTGAAATAGACGAGGAGGAGGAAGAAGAGGTGACATGTGTTCTTGGAATGGTGTGCAAAAAGCATGTAAAGATTTGTATGTGGTTATTGTGCCAGAAGCCAAGGAAGAGTTTCTAAAGGTGCCTGCAGAATAATAAGCCAACAATATTGAAGTGGAAAAGGATGGTTCTGTGGTTGGATAGATGGATGGATGGCTATCTCACATTCCTGAAAGGGCACACTTGAGAAAGCAGGTTTCTTTATGAAGGATTTAGGTCAGAAGAAAAGAAGATCATTTCAGGTAGAGAAAGGGATATAGAAAATATGAATGAAAAAAGGAGAAGACAAAGAATTGGAAAAACATATAGAGAAGGAAAAAGAGGAAGAAATTAGGGGGATAAAGAGAAAATTAAGAATAATGTAATTAAAAAAAGAAAAGAGGAGAAAAAGAGAAATGATATATATATCAATAATAACAAGGATAACAAAATCAGCAGGAAATAAAAAAGAAAATCACAAATGATGAAGCTACAGATGACATGAAGAAAAGAATCATTTTCGGAAAGAAGATGTGATGATGATGATGATGATGATGATAAAAGGTAAAATGAAAATAATTAAGGAGATAAAAAAACATAAAAGCATAAATAACTGAAGCAAAAAATAAAAAACAAAAAAAATCAGGAAGAAGAATTACTGAGAAGAAAAAGAAAGAAAAAAAAGAGGAAAGCAAAACAATGCACACTGGCTTCTGCTTATCTAGGCTGTCATTTTTCAGAACAAAATAGGTCATCAGGTGCTTAAGTGGTCAGCTGCAAAGGAAGGCAAAAGAGTGAAAAAGGAAGAGGTTGCACTGTCCTCTAATTGCCTTGGTCATTTCTCTACCCCTCTTATGACAGAGGATAAAAAGGAACCCCACACCCCTGCATCAGCACATCATCAGGTCACCCTTATTTTCACATCCACTACACAATTCTTTCTTATGGCTGCTGCTTTAAAAAAAATATCACAAAAAGTAAAAACCTAGAAATTTCAGATGAAACTAGTTTTTTTTTCCTTGCATCAGTATTTATTAACATTTCAAAAATCAAAATGTTTTGTAAATAATATTAAGAAAGTTAGTTTCATATTTTCTTAGTGATTAAACATTAATGATATCCAAGTTTTTAGACTTACTTTATGTTTTATAATTGCTTTATAGACAAATATTTTAAAATTATTAGTCTCCCTTTTAAATATTTGGACATATATTCGCAGATATTTCCAAAAATTTTGTGAGATAAAAGTTTAAGATTTAAGCTACCTAAAAATTCCTTTATTTTTAGGTAAAGATAATTGTAGTTGTATCTTCAAATGCAGCAGAAAGCTTTGTTTCTTTTAGCATAAAAGAACGAATCTAAAAATAAAAAAAATAGTCAACAGAGTACTTTGGAGAGAATATCAAATTGAATAATATTTTTAATAGCTGAATTTTTATTTCATAAGGAATATATGGAAAATCTGGAATGTGAACCTGGGCAGAAAATGAATGAGTCAGAAGTGCATCAAGCAAATATTGATTGTTTTGCAGTTTGACCTACAGCAAGTTTTGTGGCTAAAACTTTGATCTAGAAATTCATTATTGTTTACTGTTTATGGATTTGCTACATTGAAATTTATACTAAAATGTCTTACTGCTTTTTCTCCATCAAAAAGCAGTATGATCAAAATAAAAACAGATGTGTGATAAAAGGTAGGACTTTAAAAATGCAAACGATTTAATTCATCAGATTATTTCATAATAGATTCAGATGATTAAAATAATAAAAATGAAATCCATAGAGGTTTGCTCTCAAGAAGAACTCAAAGTTTATTTAAAAAATCCATTTTTGCTTGCATTAATCGTTCACGTGTTTTGGATTTATTATTCAAAAATAATTCTTCTCCATTTTATCATAATTTAGTTAATGAAAAGAATTGTCTATCGAGGTAAATATTATTCATCTCTTTTTTTTTTTTTTGTCATTTCACCCCAAGCAAGGAAATGAAGTCATTAAAACAGAAAGGGTTACTGAGAGTGAAAAAGAAAAACATTATTAAGAGGTGAGAACAATAAAAGAACAGTTTGAGTTTTGTTTAACAGCATATCAACCTCTGTGAGTTATTTAATGCTAAAAAGGCAGTGTTTTAAGGTATTTTTTTAAAATGTTTGGTTTTAGTAAGAAGGTTGATTTAGTCAGATTTTGACAAAAAAAATTTTATTTTAGAAAACTGAAGATGTCTTCTAGTTTTGTATTAAAAAATGTGTTACTGGTAATTTATTGTTTTTCCTTAAAAAATGCACAATGGCAATTTTTTTTTCTTCAAAAATGTATTGTTGGTAATATTTTTGCTTCAAAAATGTATATTTTTCTATAAAAGTATATTTTTATGCATATATATGTATAAGAGTATATTTTTATAATTTCATAGTGTTTTGACCCCAATTTGAGGGATAACTATTTGCCCATAACTGGGACCCTAACAGGTGCTACCACACCAAGTCAGGGTGGACCTAGGAACAACAACAATTAAGACGTGGTTACATGCTCCTCACAACCTCCCAATCAGAGGCCTTGCTACCAGATGCAGTTTACCGTCATGCCCAGGATCAATAAAAGAACAGGAATCAAGAAAACAGTAGATAACACTTAACATTGCATTTAGATTTCTGAAGATCAAAGTTGGCTGGAAAGCAAAAATCTAGAAAAGAGTTCCGCAAGTGAGAAAAGAAAACATTAGCAAAGAACTTACGGTTCCATCTAGCCAATTCAACTGTAAAATGATGAGGCTTTGTTTTCAATTTAGTCAGTCAGTCAGTTAAGTGCCATACGCGAAACACGCTTGGGCGATCATGCCACGAAAGAGACATGACTGACTGGGCAGAATATTATCACGCAGTAGGTTGCCATTGCTTTCTGCGGTAGACTGGTTGCCGACCAAGGCTATAGAACCCAATCTGTCCTGTTATTTAACCCATAACTGGAAGGAAGAGACGGATTAATACCTTTCCCAAGGGTATTTGCGCGTAAGTGAATGCAATGAATTCACCTGGAATTCGAACTCAGCTCTCCGATTTCTTGTTCCGAGCCGTTATCCATTGGACCACCACGCACACTGCTCTTAAATTCACAAAATTTAGGTATGACAGAGCAAAGAACATCAGAACAATTGTCCAGAAAATATTTATAGAAAAGACACAGAGAAACTAGATTATGGCAATATGAAAGTGACTGAAACCAGGATACCAGATCAGGATCAATAACCTTGTTGATTCTTCTTTAGATTTTATCAAAGATCTCTAAATATATAGCAGGAATACTAGACCAAATGTAGCAGCAATGTTTGAAGCATGAACAAATGGTAGATTTATAAATTTGTAAGAAAATTGTCCATTGTGAACTAATAATACTTTATAACCTCTCTCACTCTCTCTCGTGTGCTATAAATGCCTTGAAATAAAGTAAAATTAAAAGGAATGTGTATCTTAAAGATAAAGTTATTCATTTAATATTCTTAATTGTTAGATTAATTCATGAAAATATGTAAAAGATGAAGTAGTGTCAATAATTTAGATTAATGTTTGTAGGTTAAATACAGTTTTCTGTTTAAACAATGCTCAATATTTAAGACCACAATTTATTTTGTTTAATTGAACCTTAGGATTGCAAAACATAGATGAGTGACTTTCAGACAATATTTGACAAAAGTTAATAATTACTTGTGCAGTTGGACTGTCAAAAAAAAAAAAAAAAAAAAAAAAAAGAAGGAAAAGAGTGAACAGTCCATAGATTCAAGTATAAGTTGAATAAAATCTTAAGGTGAGAGAAATTGAAAAGTGTCAATGTTACCTTTTACCTATTTTACTTATATTTTTAATTTTTAAAAATTTCTACTTCAGTCTATGTCACTGTTAAACATTCATAAGGTTTGTTTTAATAAGAAATATACATGTATTGATCCAGACAATCAATTAACATTGTAGTTAATCTTTCAGTTATAATAAAGTTCAAGAATAATCATTTTGTGTTAATGGAGAGGAAAAGAAAGGAATTCAGGTTAAAATCAACTGGGCATAAATTGTACATTTCAACATTGCCCTGCATCATAATTTTTGTTGTTAAACAAGAGTGCAAAACAGAATTATTTTTTCAACAAAGAAAGGAATTGTAAATAATGCTAAAAATTGATGGATAAGCTGTGTTAAACCTCTTACTCAAAATAGGATATCTTATTTTACAAGCACTGGTGTCAAAGTTTAAAGGTTTCTGTTTACTACTGCTTAGTGCCTAAAACTACTAAAAACACATCTATTGAGGATGATTATTAAAGTTAGTAGAAAATAAATGCGAGAAACAAGATGAGGAATGAAAATTGAAACAAAGAAGAAAAAGATAGAAAAATGAATAAAAGAAGAATGAAGCAAGAAAGTGAAAAAAGAAAAGGTTAAAGAAAAATAAAGTATGAAGCAATAATAAGAAAAAGAGTAAAAAGAAATGCAAAAGTGTAGAATGATGATGATGATGATGATGATGATGATGCAAATGAATTGTCTAAATGATAAAAGACAACAAAATGAAGATGTGAACAAAAGTATTATGTGAGGATTGACCAAAAGCAGGTGGCAAATGCTGTATCAGCATTCAAGTTATAGGCACTCTTGTCCATTATTTGGTGTAATAAGTTGGTAAAAAAAAAAAAGGAAAAAAAAAGGCAGTTTGGATCTTTTTCTGTCAGACAAATTGTTTCCTGTTTCCTCCCATCAAAGATAATCAAGCCTAAAAGAAGGCAGTAAAAGAGATCAGCCAAGTTGAACACACTCCTTTGTTTTCTTTCATCCCCCCCCCTACAACTGCCCACTTTCCTTTCTTTCGACTTTACTTCCTTATTTTTATGCCAGGTTTTATTTTTATTTTGATGGAGAGAAAAAGAAGTGTTTCACTCATGAGTTTTAATTTGATGATTTGAATCATTACCATTAAAACAAAACAAAAACATATTTATACAACCCCTAAATCAATGAACTTGCAAAAATAGATTTAAAACAGTGTTACAAAGAATACATTTATGAATTTATTTCTCTTGTGATACTTTAACCAAAAAGGTTTATTTATTTTAATCAATTTTACATATATTTCATTCAGGTTTAATTTCAATTTTATATTTTCTTTCTTTATGTAGTGCTATGAAGAAATGACAACTACCCTGGCATTCATCACAACTTTATCCTTAATTAAAAACGACACTGGTCCTCAGCAAAATGAAGTGAAAAGTGAAATAGTATCTTGACTTATCACTCACTCAGTTGATGACATATATCTGGACACCCACACAATCAATGTAAAAACTCATAGACTACATTAATGCCAGGATGTAGAAGATTTTGTTTTTCTGTTTTGCTCTTTTTTCACACTATCTACTTTTGCAAATATTTATGACTGCCCTTTTTTATGAAACAATAAAAGTTCTATGGTGATATTACTTTTATCATGAAAGATTTATTGATATATATATATAAGAAGAAATTTCACTCTTTCCATTCAGCTGAAATAAAGTACAATTGTTAGTTTCCATAGTGTTGTTTGAACAATTTTAACTCTCTGAATTCATGGAAATTGCTCAGCAGATTATCCATTTGTTCTTATGCTTTTGTTCTTTTCCAATGCTTTACCTGTATCTTCTTGTGCTCTTCCTTATTCCCCACAAAGTTCTTAGCCAATTCCAATGTTTAAATAAATTTCATACAAATATAGATTTTTTTATATGTGAAAAACAAAAGAATAAAGAATGCATAGGTATTTTGTATAACACAATCCTCTTTCTTTTGCAATAATTTAATGCAAAAATTTAAAGAAAATGAAGAACACTGTAAATGCTACACGCTAATCTTGATTGTCACCACTTCATATCTTGATTAATGGTGAAAAAAAAATCCCCAATGCAAACAGATATCTCCACATGATCATGAAATGCTAACAGATATCTCCACATGATCATGAAATGCAGATATCTCCACATGATCATGAAATGCAAACAGATATCTCCACATGATCATGAAATGCAAACAGATATCTCCACATGATCATGAAATGCAAACAGATATCTCCACATGATCATGAAATGCAAACAGATATCTCCACATGATCATGAAATGCAAACAGATATCTCCACATGATCATGAAATGCAAACAGATATCTCCACATGATCATGAAATGCAAACAGATATCTCCACATGATCATGAAATGCAAACAGATATCTCCACATGCCATCATGAAACTTTGTGAGATATCTCCATGCCATCATGAAACTTTGTGAGATATACCATGTCATTATGAAACATTGACAGCTATATCTACATCATACTGAAATGTTAACAGAAATCTCCACATCATTCTAAAAATTAACAGATGTCTCTACATCATGACAAAATCTTAATAAATATCTTTATGTAATTTTTAAACATTAACAGATATTTCTATGTCATTAAAAATGCCTAGAAAAAATCTACAAAATGAGAAGGATAGCCAAAGCATCTCAAGATCTTCAAACCTAAGTTTTCTGTATCAAGAATCTTGGTGAGATATACAGAAATATGAAAAATGCTCAATTGTTATTAATACAACTTCTCTTAAATTTGTTGTACTGTGAAAATCATATCTATTTTTGTCGTATTAAACCAGAAGGCATATTGTGACTCTGACAGTATGGTATGCACAATGTGAGCATTCAGTCAAAACAAAATTTTCCAATAGGATTTTAACTTTTTTTTTATTTTTAATCTATTCACCCCAAGCAAAGTGATAATGCCACTAAGATAAAAGGGGGTTACTGACAGTGAAAAAATTTGGAAGGATCTGGAAATGAAAGTTAAACAATCTACTCCTGTTCAAAAAATCTGCTTGTGTCGATTAGGTTTGTCCCTCTTCCTCTCTAAATTAGAAATAATCCCTCACAAAAACACTAGTTGTTAATGTACAAAATTTACACTGTGCCTAAGCTTGCAACTCTCTTCACATTAGATGAATTATACAACCCTGAGGATGATTCAGAAGAGATGACAGTTTCGACACAGGCATTATAAAGATTTTGAAAATTTTATACAACAACTGCCATTTTTGTAAAGGATAATTCATAATTTAGAGAGGAAAAGGAACAAACTCAGTTGGCACAAAATGTTTATATTCTTTAATAAGACAATTGCACACAAGTACTCTAAATTTATATACAATATTATATACCTATAATATCTTGCATGGTATCCATAGAAAATGAAGTGATTACTTACATGTTGATTTATAATTGTCAGCTTTTATGCCTTAATTCAGAGATAGTAACACTCACATGTAAGGCTGGTTTATGATATTTTAGAGCCACTAAGCTAATGAAATTATGAGGGTCTCCTTCAGACAGAACCACCAATGTGCCTGCACCCAACTTAAATATTTTGTTCATGATATATATTAGTGACATTTATACAGCTTGAAGTAAACTTATTGCAAATTGTTTAAATAAACTAGAGTACCCATATTTTGTTTGTCAATAAAAATATTTTTTAAGAAATCACACTCTTTTACTATTTAAAAAACAGTTAGCACATATTTCAACACAAACATATTTTAATAACCAGTATTATAACAATAAAACAATCAAAATAAATATGAATTTGTCATATTGATATCATTTCAGTTTAGAAAACTATTCAAAAGTTATAACATGTAGAAAATTAAAATCATAGATTTTTTTAAGGTTTAGGGGACCCTAGGCTACAGCCTATACAAGCCTAAAAGATAATCTGGCTCTACTCACAGAAGATATTAAATGCAAGAGGGACACAGAAAATCAGTGAATAACCTAAATAACAGTTTTGTGTAAATGGTTGGGAGAACAGGGATGAGGAGAGATTACAAAAAGACAAAAGAAAGTTATGGAGAGCCATTAATGCCCATATCATAAAGAGACATGTTACATATGAGAAGACGTGCCCATGTGTAAATGGTTGGGAGAACAGGGATGAGGAGAGATTACAAAAAGACAAAAGAAAGTTATGGAGAGCCATTAATGCCCATATCATAAAGAGACATGTTACATATGAGAAGACGTGCCCATGTGTAAATGGTTGGGAGAACAGGGATGAGGAGAGATTACAAAAAGACAAAAGAAAGTTATGGAGAGCCATTAATGCCCATATCATAAAGAGACATGTTACATATGAGAAGACGTGCACATGCACTGTGTTACACACATACAAAAACAAAACATAAAAAATGTACTGTGCGTGTGTGTATATATATATATATATATATATATATAGACAGAAAATCTAAGCAAGAGCCAACAACCTACTACGTTTTTGCCCTACGCCTCATCAGGGAAAATTTCCCTGACGAGCCATAGGGCAAAACCGTGGTAGGTTGTTGGCTCTTGCTTAGATTTTCTGTCTTTGTTTGGTCTACTTTCGTATTGAGCGCTTTAGTGTTAGGGTTTTCGTCTTGGGGTTTTTTCTCTCTTACGAGTGCTTGACTTTTTGTTCATGTACTTCGTTTGTTTCTTTTTTTTTTTACTTCTCCTCCTTTCCCCTCTGAGTTTGTTCTCAGTGGGTTGTACAAGACAATTTAAATTATAGCTTAATTAATACTAGTTTCAGCAGAGTTAGTACTGTTACTATTGGTATTGTTATTACTATAGTTAATATTATATATATATATATATATATATATATACTCATTCACTGTAATTTCATATGTACACTGAAGAAAATATAATTAGCTGAAAATATGCATAATTTAACTTACTTTTATGTTAATTAAGCTTCTGCTATTATTATTATTATCATTATTATCCATATTGTCCATATTGTCATTAATATCAGAAGCATAACAGATGGCATTCCATTTATGTCCATTATATGAAATGTGTATCACAATGGATTATATATTTATTTTGAAAACTTTCCATTCTTATTTTGGGACAAAAGTGTTACAAGAGTATAAACAATGTTAAAGGAGTATAAAGAATGAGTAAATGTGCTCATTTCGATGTCCTTTTCCAATACATCAATCAACTACTGAAAGCAAAAAACAATTATTGATGTTTTTAAACCACTTGTTTTAATGAAATCACAAGTTTTTCTGTTCCCGAGTTTTCAATTTTTTTAAAGTAATATTAATGCTTAATTAAAAATGAAAATTTTATAAGCCAACACATTATTATTATTATTATTATTATTTCTTTGTCTGGATGTTTTCCTTTCATCAGTTTGGCATCTGAGTTCAAAACATCTGGGAAACAATTTTGAATAAAGTTTTTGTTTTTCTTTTCTTCCCCCATCCACCACTCCTCTCAATTCTTTTGGCTTGTCTGGCTGAAGCAGTTGCTTTAATTGGTTGGGGTCAGGTCATTTGATTTGTCTGCAGAGCTCCCCACAAAAATCAGCTAATTTGATGAGGAGCAGAAAAATGGCCATATTCAAGTAATGAAATTAGAAACAATAAAGCAAACCTTAAAAATATATAAGATAAAAAAAAAAGCAACGTTAACAATGATAGCCCCACACCCTTTAAAAAATGTTTCTTGCAAGCTGATATAACTGCTTAAATCCAAAGTGTAAAAATAATTGAATTATCTAAAAAAAACTTTTTGGTCACTTATCATTATCATCATTTTAAAGTGAATTGTTTTGTACTGTCATGATTTTTTTAATATATATATTACTATGTTTGTGGAGGTGAGTGCACCAATAAGTATGTAGCTTAATGATGAAAAATGCATTCATTTTATACAAAAATCACTTTTCAACATAAATCTCTTTCTTTGTCAATGTATTTAATTCAGGTATGAAAATTAATCACAGTAAAAATTTTTGATCAAAATTAAGTTAACGTCTAGATGTCAAGCTACAGACTTATTGATCTAATCATTTGTCTCTGTGTATGTAGAATATCTTTTTACAATTAAATACTCTTCATACTACCTAAATTTGATGTTTAAGCATAATTTTTACCTCCTCCTAATAGAAATGCATAGTTTGTAGAAAATGATGAAAGTAAATATGTGGATAATGATGGAGTAGCAGTAAAGTCAGTGTGCAATAGTAGAAACATAAGTTGTCCTGTATATATCAGCATTCAAATTAAGTTAATATTAAAATACAACCATGATTACTTTTGAATTCTTTTCAACTTTATTTTCTTACAACCAGAACTTCCTGTTTATACAGATAATCATTAGAGTAGATGTAAACTTCAACATACCTGTTTAATAGGTCCTTCTCGTGATGTTATGGATTATATAATTAACAACTTATTAAATAGGGATTTATAAAAAAAAGAAAAAAAAAAAGAGAAAAAAATTTCACAAATAAGAAAAACAACCTGGAAATCAATTTGGAACTTGTTTTCTAGACACAATAAAACAATCAAATCATTCCATGAAACTTAAGGAAAGCTTATTAAATGGTTAAATAATGTTGCTATCATTTCATTTGTATACACATTATGTTGACTAAACATACCAACTTTTATATCACTTCTTTTACTTATTTTTATTTCCCCTTGTTACATAAAACTGAACTTTTTGTTCTCCTTTTTTATGAATTATAAAAAGATAAGAACTTTATTCTTTATATAATGTCTAGTTAACATTTGAAAAGTTTACATTGAGATTTTAATTTTTTAAGGAAAACTTGAAACCATTTATAAAAGTCTGAAGTTTTTATACCATTAGCCAAATACAGATGTCTTTTTCTTTCAGAAAGAAGCTGAATTATTCAGTGTAGCCTGAGAAAGAATTAGCTAAGGCAATTTCAATCTGGTCAAGAAAACCTAACTTGATTAGGATTATTAAATTAGGAAAACAATTCCTTTGAAAGTTTCAGGAATGCATGGAAAATGATATTTGATTAAAAAAATAAAACAAATGAAGAAACAAGGAAGTAAAAAAACAAACAAAAAGAAAGTGTTGTCAGTTCTCACCTGGGTTTGCGACTCAGACAGTGTCATAATTGTACGGACAGGAGTAATATGATTCGATGAAAGAACTTCATTATCATTTGTTTGGCTGGATGATGAGGAAGACATCATTGTTGGTAGAGGAATCTTCCACAATTGTAATTTGGTGATTAGAAAGAAACAAAATCCAAACCTGAAAATTAATAAAAAGAAAGAAAATTTTTTAGGTATACTTTCAGAACAGTTTTTTTTCTTTTTTAGTACATGGAAATATTTGTTCTTATTGTTTATGTGAGATTTTTTTAGAAACTTGAATTAAAAAAAAGATAAGGAAAATTCATATTATCTATATACATATTTGCTTCTATACAACTGCTTCCTGAGTTCAATGTAAAGGTAGTGCTTCAAGCAAATAAAGACTATGTCATAGCAATGGTCATTCTTCTTTCAACATTGTAGACTAGAACTACAAAATCTCAAACAAAGAACTGTACAAAATAAAATAAACTATATGCCACTTGAGGACTTTCAACAACAGCAGAAACATCTAAAATGAATGGTACATGTAATTTAAATATAAAATAATGGCATAATCAAGATATTGACATTCCACCTGACTTCAAACAAAAGGTTAGAAAGGAAGCCTCTGTCAATACTGTAAAGAGCAATAGCAGTAAAGTTGAGAAACCTATTTTCCCAAAAAATTGCTTTAATAAGAAAGAGTTTATTAATTTTACCTGAAGGTTGCAAAGGCTGCTTGGTCAATGAATGCCAGAATTTTCCCATATAAGAAAATGGTTAATATTACCCTTACCCTTCTCCTCATAATTTTACCTGCTTCCCATCATATCTAGTCAGTCAGTTAAGTGCCATACATGATACACGCTTTGGGCAATCATGTCTCAAAAGAGACATGACTGACTGAGCAGAAGATTATCCCACAGTAGGTCGCTATTGCTTTCTGCGGTAGACTGGTTGCCAGCCAAGGCTATAGAACCCAATCTATCCTATTACTTAACCCATAACTGGAAGGAAGAGTAAGAATATTAGCACACTGATTGTAAAATATAATTCACTGTGGCAATGTGTACATATATACACACACACATATATACTAATATACTAACTTACATATGCACACATCCACACAAAATATATCAATACATGCATATATACATGTGTGTGCATAAGAAATTATGGCAAGAGTCAAATATTTCCTCAGTATTACAAATACTGAGGAAACTGCCTTCAAAATGCTGAAAATGCTTGCCCTCAATACTTTTTGCTGGAGCATGTCCAAATTTTGAAAAAATAAAATAGAAACAGGCTGATTGGCAGAGTTCTCACTTTTCTTTGTATCTACATACTTAACCTAGATACACATTAATTGCATACTATTTATAATCTTTTCACAAACAAGCTAAATAAATGTAATAAGCCCATTTCAATACACCTGTATCAGCTGTTTTTTGAATATAAAGATTGGCACTAAACTTATTTCAAATTCCATCAGCTATGCTCTAAATAAACTGAAAAAGTTTATTTTGCTATGACATTATAAGTTATGTAAACAAATGTGTATAAAGTTTGTGACCAAACCTGATGAGTTTGGACAATTTTTTTGAAAAAAAAAATTTCAGATTCAAGAAAATTTGTTGTCCACAAAATGAGACAAGTGTTTTCAGATGCCATTCAGTTTCTAAAATTTTGCCAAATCAAGTAAAAATGAATTTAGAATGAAAATGAAAAATGATATCCTCTGTATTTCCAAAGAAGTGCAGCCTACGTTTATATTGGTTTCACATTTTCTTCAATAAAGCCATGAGCCTACTTCTTCCTGCATTCCGTTGTTGCTAACACTTCTGATGCCAAAGAAATCAAAGTAGGCAATCGCCATTGTTCGCTCCTTGGTCCTACTTTTTTATTGTTATGTTTTAGCAATCTATCAAAGAACATTTTCAGATCACTACTAAGTATATATTCAAACAATACCGCAGTTTATAATAGGAACACCACCAAAAATCTAAATGATCAGAACCTGATCTCTCCTCTGACCTTGCTAGCACAGTTCAATGAGAAAGGAACAGACTTGTAACATTTTAAAACCAAGTTAGTCACATTTCATTATCACAGAGAAGACCCTCAGTTGTCTCCAGTCATGATAAACACTTGTACTCTCAATGAGGCTTCTTGTCTAGAATATCTATTGAGATGCAAGGCAAATTCATACATATGATCTATCACTGGAAAAACAGTTAGCTCTCTGGACTGCCACAGAAAGTACCTGACTCCTTCTACCATGCTCTTTCTTAACAAAAGCCAGATCAAACAAAAAAATTGAGTATTTCTACCATATCTGGGCTGAAAATGCCTAATCCTCATTTTCCGGCCTCAACCAAGATAAAAAGTATTTGCACAGTTTTAGGGGTGATTAATTTTTTTTCCACCTTTCAACATCTTTTCCCCACAGATGAAACATTGCTAACTTCTCTCTACTTTGTCACTATTTTAGTAGTAGTTGTTCAGGCAAACTACAATTCTTGATCTTCTTGAGGCTTCTTGTCTAGAATATCTATTGAGATGCAAGGCAAATTCATATATATGATCTATCACTGGATCTTCACAGCTAGGATACACCATGTCATGTACAATAAGTGAACTCATCTTCATTCTTTTCATATGTGATTGTGAGGATTAAGTTCTACTCAGACAGTTTCTTCCACAGAATTGTCATAATATGGAATGGATTCAAGAGAGGATATTTCTCCGATTCCTACAAACCCAACCTTTTCAAGGGTCAATGTTATCTATCCATATCCTTATATAAGTTTATCCTTGATCTCCATGTACACTCTTATAACATCCCCATTTAGTAACACTTTACCTTGAGTGGCTCATAGATTTTGTATTACATGAACAACAGTAAAAAAAAAAAAATGAAAGAAAAAAGTGATTTAAAATCTCATTACAGACAAACCATGATGATTGACAGTAAAGACTGAAAATAACTTCTATAACTACATACCCAAGTAGTTGAAATTGAAAAATCATTGCCTTCAGAATCAGCTTCAATAAGGATGTTGAATATTGTTTGAATTGTTTAAACAAACAAAATTGCTAGAAATTACAGGGTACAAAACAATTTATTTCAACAATATCTACCAAACCTTGAAAGAAAAGTCATTATTTAAACATTTGGCAATATATAAAAATTTATATGAAAATGAAAAAAAAAGAATTTTTGTAATTTTAAACTCATCAAAGACAAACTTGATTAAAAAATTAACTTTTTCTTGTGTGATTTACCTAATCAGTGAAGTTTTCAATTAACTAACAGCAGAAAAGCTATATAAAGTAGTCTATGTGTAATATAACAATCTGGCCCCACCCGAGGAAGGCTGATGCAAGCGAGGGTGTTTCCGGTCGTTGAAAGGAACGGATGTCGTTTGACCTTATTTCCGGCAGCAGCGGAAATAACTACAGAGGCAAACAGAACAGGTGTCTCTGAGAATTACGTGGGTGTGCGTGGGCGAGGCAAAACCGGAAGAAAAAGTCCCGGTTCTGGAAGATTATAAAAAGACCTCAGCACACGGATTCGCCAGTAGAGGAGCAACAGAGATCGGTCGGTGAAGAGAGAGACACAACAGATAAGACTACACTCCCGTCAACCCATTAGAAGTGCGCTTTCTCAATTCTCTGTTCCCTATTCTACACGGTTCATCGTCATTAATAAAAATATAACTTTATATTTTTATATATATGCGCGTTTGTTGTTTGTCGATATATAACAGACGGCTAACTACAGGTTATGAAAAGCACTTGCTAACTTTACTGAAAATTTGTGATTTGGCTATATTACAATAGAATTTTTCCCTTCTAAGATAATCATTAATTATCGTCAATGTTTTTTAGATAATAGTTTCTTAAATAAGTTAGTATTTAAACACATATTAATATAGACATTATTTAGTTAAATAGTTTTATCTAATTGTCATTGGGGTGAAAACAAAACAACTTTGCAAATGCTCTGTAATAATGTTAATGATGAGATTAGCTGGTTTGTTAGATGAAAACATCCAGCATTCATTGACCAAAAAGTGTTATTGTTGGTTGAAATTTACAAAATCTTCCTCTTAAAATAGATTTTCAGGAAAATTGGTTTCTCAAATTAACTGTTCATAATTAAGAAATCTTTTTAAAATGAAACATTTTAAGGCATAGTTGCTTTGAGATAAAGTTAAAAAGACTTAATCATTGATGCAATTTTCTATGCAATGAAACAATGAAACTTTTCTAAATTTATTTTATTTTCTTGTTTTAATTCTTGATCAAAAGTCCATCATCATGAATAAAAATTATATAAAGTATTATCAGGTTTCAACAGAATTATTTTCTTAAAAGAGCAGCTTTTATAAAACTCAACAAAATTTAAAATATCATGTTTTTCCACATCTTATACCTATTAACTTGTGGAAGGAATTTTTTAAAAAAATTATCCATAGAATCCTAATGGGGCGATAAATTTGGATTTTATGGCATCAGGGTCTGAGTTTTAAAGAAAAAAAAACTTATTGTAGCTGCTTCTATTTGTCAGATCATTAATATTTTGAGTTTTGATCCCATTTCCATTTGTCACTTCTTAATGCATTCTTCACAGGCTGAATCTAGAACTTTTTCCTTTTTATTATTCTTCCCGACACTTGGCACCACATAACATACACCCCCGCCCCCGCCGTCTCCACCACTTTGCACCTCTTTCTACTCAATGCCTTAACTTCATTTTTATATTCACTTTTTTCCTTAACCAATTCTTTACCATGCTCTCACTACAACAAAAGAATACAACTTTTGGGGAGATGTAGCTTTTCTTTTTTAAACATGAATTAGTTTGTGTGAAAAATAAATAACAGAAAGAAAATAATAAAAATAATAATAAATTCTGTAATGACAGGATTTTGCATTTCTTTTTTCTATTGGGTTTTTCAAAATTGAAAAAAAAAGTATTTTTCCTCTTTTTTTTAGCAAAGCTTTTAAAATGCCTTTTCACGACTTTAAAAGCTTATCTTGCTGTTTAAGTTTGTCAAGCAGAGCTGAGGACATGATTTTTTTTTCTGTTGGTTTTCTTTGCAGCTCTGAGCCTTGATCTTTCAGAACACAATACTCTCAATCAGATCAGAGAAATTTGGAGTTAGAAATGCTTTTTAGATATTGACAATGATCTTCTTGTACTGATCATTCAAGTGGTAGAAATAGCTTATATACGACATGAAAAAGAAACTTTATTCCTAAACTAACATCAAATATATTCTTTTAGACAAGACCAGATCCGTGTTTAGAAGTGTCAATCGCAAAGCTAATAGTACTGATTGTTGTCTATTATGAATGATTAAGTTTCATAAATCAAAGAAAATTTATACAAACTTTAATGTATTTCTATTCACTTCAATGTAAATATCTATGTTTACACAACTACCTTTACATACAACCAAACAATATATACATCCTGTACCAAAATAGTCATTACATTTAATATATGAAATGTGTATACAAATGTAGTGACGCTTATAACACCCTGATCATAGTTATTTTCATGCTGTGTTTGGGTGGAGAAATCTGAACTAATCTTAATTTATATTATTTACATGCAAACGACTATCCTCATCTTTGTTGTTAATATCACAACACTTCAGCAGTTGTACCCTCTAGGCTTCATCAGGTGCTTGTTGATCCAGGAAATTTTGACCATAAGGTTACCTGGATTGACAGGCCCCTGATGAAGGCTGGGGGAGGGCACAATGGTTGAAACATTACGACACCAATTACAATGATGAAGACAATAGTGATAAATAATAATGAAAACTCATCATCCCAGAAATTCAGACAGAAATAATCCTTCCATTCTCTCTATTTTTTTATCATTTCACCTTAAGCAAGGTGATAACACCACTAAAATGCAAGGGGGTTACTGGGAATGAAAGAGAATGAGAAAACATTGGGAAA
The DNA here is from genome assembly GCA_037127315.1 of Ascarosepion bandense. Lineage (NCBI taxonomy): Eukaryota > Metazoa > Mollusca > Cephalopoda > Sepiida > Sepiidae > Ascarosepion > Ascarosepion bandense. Next base: position 2,706,115 of record JBBBDQ010000529.1, on the reverse strand, counting down.
AAGAACTGGAAAATCAATCCTTAGCAAGAAACAAGAAATAAACCACTATTTCTATTCAAAAGATGAGCAAGGAGTAAGAACCCTAAGATGTGTTAGATAAAAATCTTAGTTGAATTTTAAAATTCTCTTTGCATAGAAATGATCAGGATTTAAAAACAAATAAACAAGAGCAATTGAGTGAAGAAGAATATCCTTTTTTCTGCAAAGCAAACTGTACAGATTTTAGCAAATTAAACCGATACAAATTAGCAACATTGGTTTTAGAGGGAGGACATGTGGAGAAGTATCTGGGCTCACCAGAAACACACTATTTCCCTGCTCTAACTGCATCATAAACACCAGTTGATCAAATTTGAAATGAATTTTTGAGTTTTGTTTAATGGCATATCAACCTCTGTGGGTTATTTAATGCCAAAAAGGTAAAGTCTGAAGGTAGTTTTTTTAATGCTCAGTTATAGTGAGAAGGTTGATTTAGTCAGATTTTGATGAAATTTTTTTGGTTTTTATTCTTTTTTATTTTAGAAAACAGAAAATGTCTTCTAGTTTTGTATTCATAATGTTTTGCTGAGAATAAGTTTTCATTCAAAATATATTGTTGGTAATATTTTTGCTTCAAAAAAGTATATTTTTCAATAAATTTCTATGTACATATATTTCTATAAAAGTGTATTTTTATACTTTCATAGTGTTTTGACCCCAGTTTGGGGAATAGATATTTGTCCGTAGCTGGGACCCTAACAGGTGCTACCACTTTGGGTCAGGGTGGACCTGGGAACACCAGCAATTAAGAGGGTGTTCCATGCTCTTCACAACCTCCCACTCAGAGGCCTTGCTGCCAGATGCAGTTTACTGTCATGCCCAGGACCTGAAATGAATGTTAGTCTTAAATTTTTTCTGGCTTCTAATAGGATAGAATGTATGAACTCAACAGAATTTGATTTTTAGTTTATGTCACTCAGTTAATTGCCATATGTGATACATGACTGAGTCAGCTGCCATTACTTTCTGCAGTAGACCAGTTGCCAACAAAGGCTATAGAACCCAATCTGTCCTGCTACTTAACCTATAGTCAAAAGAAGAAGAGATAGATTAATACCTTTTCCACGGCTATTTGTGCATCAATGAATTAAATAAGTTCAGCAGGAATTTGAACTTGGCTCCCCAAATTCTCAATGAGCCAATATCCATTACATCACAACACATGTTTAAGTTAAAAATATATTTAATCAACAAATTTAGATGCTATATAAGACCAAAAATTATTCACTACACTGACTTGTCTTTTAGTAATCATTTAATCTCAAGCAAGTTGATAATGTGATTAGGTTGTAGGGGGTTACAGGGGGAGAAAAATGACAAAGAACAGTACTGAAGAAGACAAAAGATGTTGATTGACACTGCATGTAATATCTGAAGATTGTAGCTGGCAGGGAAGCTAGAAAATGTAAAGAAGTTCCATAGGTGAGAACTGCAAGAAAAGTAACTATTAGAATAGAACAGATAATTTAACAGTAAAACAGTGAGACCCAGTTGTCAGTCTAGAAGCAGGCTTAAATTCATGTAGTCAGAGTACTAAGAAGAATTGCACATTAAAACAATTGCCATAAAAATATTTGGAGAAAAGACAGAAGGAATCCATGTCATATAAGTAGGAAAGTGACTGAAGTTGAGATGCCAGGTCAGGATCGATTACATTTCAGACTCTTCTTTGAATTTTGTTCAGAAAAATATTCTTCCTATATAAATTATATATATATACTTATGCAATCTTTTGTTTATATTCTTATTTTTGTATTTCTATCATGGATATTATTTACATTGTTCAGACTGTTGTTCACATCTTTATTGCCGTGTTTATGATATCTCAGCTGATGTACATCCAGCCTTCTTCAGGCACTAAGAAATATTATATCAATCTCTAGACACACCGCCCAATGGATATAGGTTTTGATTCCAGTGACTTGACACAAAGAGTTGTGAGTTCAATACATAGACTACAGCAGTGGTGTACATTTAACTTAGAGAGTTGAGTTAAAAGATAAATACATGGCATCCAGAAGTGGTATCACACATGGAACAAGAACAATCTAGCCCAGTGATCAAAATAAAGGGTTTGGTTCAAAATTCCTAGCACCTGAAGAAGGCCACAGTAAATAACGGCCACCAAAATGTCATAAATATAGCAATAAAGATGAGGACAACAGTCTGAACCATGTAAATAATGTAAGTATTATGTCATCTCAAAAGTATAAACAAATTCTATCATGTATTTAATAAATTGTTTTTTTTTTCAAAGACTTTCACTCCCCTCTTGCATTGCTCGGCTGACACTGTATTTTATTGTAGAATCTTCTGATGCAAGTTTTCAAGTCACTCCTGAAGTTATGATGTAGTCACTCTTCAGTAACCATTTTCAAAATTCTAGGGCTTGTTAACAGACTGATAGATAATTATTATATAGAGATGATGCCAAAATTGAGAAGTCATATTACAAAAATATTTGGTCACATGAGTGAAATGGAGATAAAGAAGTTTTAAAAATTGTGATTTTGTTTTTTTATATTTAAGTCAATAAATACAAAACAAAGTTATTTAGTGCCAAAAAAATATATTAATCTTTTAAGGGAAATGCAAAAGTTATAAAGCAACAACAAAACATAACTATAAATATAGCAATAAAAAAAATCAAAAAGTGTGAGATAAGATAACAACAGAAACATTCAGATTCAAAATAATAAAACATCTACAGTCATAATTCTGAGGGTCATAACTGTGATTCACAAATCCAATGTAAAAAAACTCCTAAGTAAATGAAAAAAAAAAAAGTTAAAAATTAGATCCAAAACTTGCAACACACAACTAATTTCTTCACCCAGAAGGAACCAAGAAATTCCCCAGATTGACCTTTTTTTCAACAGGTAGCACAAATTTGTTTTCTAGCTAAGACTGTTTTCTCATTCATCATTACAAAGAGAAAGGGAAAAAATCATAACAGTTGAAGTAAAAAATAAGTGAATAAATAAACATTAAATCTAAACCTTATATTTTTAACAGAAATACTTTTGTACAAAACAGTCAAGACACCTTGTAAACCTACTTTAAGACAATATTATTGAATTACTAAATTGAAGTACTAAAAGAGATAAAAGTAACGAGATAATGGATGATGTTATCCTTCCCTATTTGTAAAAATAAACTCAGCCAGAGGACGCACATAAAGCAGTAATGTACTTTGTGTCTGCCATAGATTCAACATCATTTGACCATAGAATGATTGCTGATACCAAAAAAAATGTGGCACTGTCTCTCTGATGTGTTAAATACTTGAAGCATTTCAGAAGGTGACACGATCAAGTATCTATTCAGAATAAGTGAATTCTAGACAAATATCAGAAATACATGAAAAAATGCAGGCATCCACAGTCAATACAAGAATGAAAATATTCTATGTCTGACTATATTGCATCAAATCACATCCTAATTAACTTCTGATGCTACTCCCTCTATTAGCCAATGTAATGTATAGCCTACACTGCATTCTTTTTTTCAAACATACACACCGTAATAGGGGCGCTAGAGGGTGTCGTCAATGATGTCATCGCGAGGATCACTAGGGGGTTTTGGGTCTTTCAACATCATACCCCCCTCACCACGCCGACCCGACCAGAGATGATCAGCCTCCAGCCCACCCTCGATAAGTGCTTTCAGACACTGGAAAATTATGTTTAGGCCTGGTAAAAAACCCAGAAAAATGCTTCCGATTGGCAACAGTCAGAGCCACTTTCCACTTAGAGGTGAACCACAGATGAGCTCGTACAAAACATTAATTTAGATGCAGATTTTCGGGGAATTTTAGCTAACAATTTGGAATTCAGGCACTCTCTCTTTTGATCCATAACCAATTAGCTGTTCTTTCCGCTGTTTCGGTTATGGACTTGAATGCTTTTCTTTTTTTTACTCCCACTATCGCAATATCTGTTAAGGCTTTGCATAAGGACCTTGCTGCAAATCCCCTAGTCCCCACTTCTATAGGAGTGCAGCTAGCCCTCCAGCCTTTAACCCTGCAACTCTCCAGCAGTTCGTCATATTTTAACTTCTTCCTTTCATGAGCTTCCTCTGCGTTTTCTTCCCAGGGGACCATCAGTTACCACAAGACTATCTTCTTCAATTTATGTGAGAAGAAAACTATATCTGGGCAAAGTTTTGTGATGGCAATTTGCTCTGGGAATTTCAATCTTGAGCCTATATCGGCCCTTAGTTCCCAGTCTCTTGCAGGAGATAGCAGATTTGGATTTACCTTTCTATTTTGTGGGATTTTTGCGCCCGTTTTAATAAATTTTATCTGCCTTGTGTCTGGGTTGTAAACATTCTCTTTGATAGCATTTTGAACTATTTTCACGATCTCTTTCAGAATTTCATCATGGCGCCACCTGTAATGCCCATCAGCTAGTGCAGATTTACAGCTACTCAGGATATGTTTTAAGGTACCTCTGCACCCACAAAGATGACAATTTGGCAACTGGGTTTTATACCATAATTGTAAGTTTGCGGGGCTTGAATTATTAACCAATATGGGTACCATTATTGACACTACAACAATGACATTAGTGCTATGTCATCTTGTTTCGCAAATCATCTTTTTAAATCTTAAATGTTGTTTAGTTTGTGTATGATGCTATAAATCTAGCCTTTTAGCAGAATACTGTTGTGCCATAAATGGGCATGGTGTATTCTGATTGAATATACAAAGCCCCTTGCATAGTTGCAATCTGAATGACAGGTGTGACATAAACAGATCTTGTTGCAGACAATTTATATCTCTTTATGTACACAATGTTTCCTGGTAATGATGGTTTGTTCCAGCAAGATGACATAACATCTTCATTATATGCAGGTTACAGGAAACTGGTTTGAAGAACACTTAACTTCCTGGTATTTCAGTGACCATCACCACCCAACAGATTTAAACTCCACTTAACATTTATGGAATATGTTGCAGACATTTCTAAATTACCTACAACCCTACCCAATAAACATAACTCAGTTGTCAACAGCCCTTAAATGTCCTTGAGTAGATATATTCACAGAATGAAACCATGTTATGTAGTCCCCATTACACTGGAAGAGAGAGAAGTGTACCATTTTTGGATGACAGTTTCTGACTTTTTGTTTCTTCAGTTTATTTACCTATATAAATATACTTTCCATTTAGCTGTTTTGCTTGACATTAGAGAAGGTCCTAGTTACAACAATTTCATCAAATTTAAATACTATGAGAAAAATTTAATAAAAAATGTTAAAGAACTGCTTCAGCATTTAAATACAATTTCTAAAATTTTGTATTATTTTCATTTGCACCCAATTTTTTTCTTTATACTTTTAAAATAACAATAGTAAGATTTCTCCAAGGCTTTTTTTAATACAATGTATAACATTTTGATTTAAGCTTTTTTTGAGAACTTGTAAGATTTAGTGATAAAAAATTAATCTGATTAATTGGTTTTCTTCTCACAAAGTGTAATAAATATATCAATTGTTTCTACAAAAAGAAAAAGATCAATATTCCAGTTAGTATCAGTGATGCATGGCTGTCTTCTCCAAAGCAAAGCATCAAGAATCAAAGAGAAATACTCTGGACTTCACAAATTCCAAAATTAGGTTTCATTTTAATCAAATCTATTGAGTAACACTGAATTTCTATCAATATCTTTCAAGTCATATAAACCTTATTAAGCATGTTATTACTAAAGGTTTATTTAAATCCTTCATATACTGACATGACAAAAGTCATTGTAGAGTAATATGCAAAGGTAATGGTAGGCAACACCACCATATATTGGCATCATAGAAATCCCCCAAAACTGTACCAGTTGTGTTCTGACATCAGTATGAACATTAACTTGACTGCTCAGACATGAATTGGAACAGGACATTCTATTTCTGAAATTATAAGGAACATCTCTCAATCTACAGTGTCAAGTGTGTCTTGGGAATACCTAATGAAAGACAAAACTATTCACCACGTACGGCACAGTTCCTAATTACAGTTTTTTAATGATCATGGCCAAGGGTGTTTGGCAACAGACAATTTCTGTTTGACTTTCTGTGATCAGGACTGATAATTATTTATATTAGTTACATCTGATCTATTGTCCTTATAAAACTCTTTTGGCCTTCATCAGATGCTTTTGATTTGGATAATCTTCAAGAATTTTCACACTGAATCCTTTATTAAATCTGTAAGTATAAGTTGTTCTCATTCAACTTATTGTGTCCCAGGATGAGACTTACATGAGATATCCTTAAATATAGACAGGAGAATGTGAACAATCTACCACCATAGATTAAATGGAGGGCTCAGTTCAAAATTCCCCAAAGTTTACCCAGGTAGACAGACATCTGAAGAAGATACAAGACAAAATATTGTGATAATAACAACAGATATGGACAAAAAGTTCACATGTAAGTAATGTAAATAGCAACTGGCTCAAATCATAAACATTCAATGCAAAAAGTACCAAATGCATATCCAGCAGATAAGGGCAGTGGTCTTTAGTATGATTTGGTATGAGAACAGAAGATCCACTCATTATGCTTATTCTATTAACACTATGGCACTGAACATGGCAACAAACTTTGACATGTGAAATGGTTCCTGGAGAACTGACAAAATTTGCCATGGTCTAATGAGCCACATTCCCAGTTGTTTTCAGGTTGATGATAAGGTTTGCATGTAGGTAAAAAAAAAAAAAAAAAAAAAAAAAAAAAAACACATGAGACCACAGAATTATACAAATGGTAATTCTATAATTTGTGACTGATGTTTATGTAGCATGGACTGGGTGTGCTCATCCACTTAAACGAGTCATTGACTAATGAGTGCTATGCTGCATTGATTCATGATCATTCACACATATTGATAAACTTCATGTACCTTAACAATGGAGGTCTATTTCAGCATGATAATGTACCATATCATTGAGTCTAAGATGTCTAGAATTGGTTTGAGGAGAATTCTGAAGACTTCTGATAAATGGGGTGGTAGTTACATTTCCCTGGCATAGTCACAATTTTGGCACATAGCAAAGAGTTTTATTCATATGCAAAATCATGCACTTATAAACATCAGGAATTAGTAGACAGTTATCAAGATGGCATGGCTCAACACCTCTCCATTGTTCTTCCAAACACTTGTAGAATCAATGCTAAATAGTGTTACTGCACTCTGTTGGGCTAGTGAGGCTCCTACACAAGATGAAGCACATACTCTATGCCATATCTGTGGACATATGTTCATAATATTGTTGCACAATATCATATATCAAAATAAAGTTTGTTTCATTATTTTAAACTTGTTGCTAATAATCACTAATGATATTGCCAATACGATTTATTAAACAAAGATATAAAACTTTTATTTACTCTCATGGTTATATATATATTTTTAATCGTTTCACCTCAAGCAAGGCAGTAAAACCACTGATGTGCAGGGGGCTACATAAGAGAAAAAGATTAGATAGGAAGGGAGTAAAGAGAAAGACAACCCAGTTACAGGGGGTGTCACAGAAGGGGGCAAGAGAAGGATGGGAATACAGGTGTAATGACAGTTGCAAAGGTAGAGAGAAAGAAAAAGATATACAGGGTGATGAAGAAAAAACTGGAGTCAAGTGGTTAAGAGATGGGTATTGACATTGCATTTAAATTTCTGGAGGTTGTTGCCGTCAGAAAAGCAAAAATATGAAAGGGAGTTCCACAGGCGGGAAGTCCAAGAAAAGAAGCTGATGGAGAAGAATTATTGGCTGCATTTGGTTGATTTAACTGTAAATGGATGGGACCCAGTTGCCAGTCTGGTTGCACGAGTAAACTCATGTGGCAGGGGCACCAGTGACTTAAGTTTGTCAAAGCAGAAGCCATGAAAATATTTATAGAACAGACAGAGTGAAGCCTCATCCTGTTGATGAGAAAGTGGCTGGAGTCAAGCCACCAAGTTGGTATCTGTCACCAATAATCTCTCTTGTATTTTAACACTGACTGCATTTCTTACTGTTCTTCATTGACTTTCACATTATCCTGCCACTTCGCTACTTAATCCTCATTTTCCACACTAAATATTTTCATTGGTCAGAAAATAAAATTTGATGAATATAAAACAGTTATGCATTTTTTGAAAAATAATTTATTCTACATTAAAAATCAGGAGGAAAGAGATAATCATTATGAATTAAGGCAATTATTACTCATGGAAGAAATCCATTATATTGCAATAATTTTACAATAGGAAAGCAATATAAATAATTCTGTGGCATAATTGCCTATGATTAAGTGTAATTAATAAAGTGCAATAAACAATAGGAAAAGGAAAAAAAAATAGTGCAAAATAATACAATGAAAATAATAATATAAGATGGTAAAATTCCATATCACTTCAAATAAAATGTTAGGAAGAAAAACTCTATCCTGGAAAGAGCTATAACAGCTGATGGACTTGAAAAATCTGTTTGTTTTTTGTTTTTTTTCTTTATTTTGTTTTTTAAGTGTTTTCAGATTTTATAAATTTCAACCAAAAGCAGTCCTGGCTGTTTAGTCAATGAATGTAAAATGTTTTCTTGTGGGAAAATGGTAAATATGACCATTATCATATATGCAGGTCAAAATTAGGCAAAGAAACAGTAATAAGGCCAAAAAGTCCCCAAAGAATTATGTTCATATATAAAAAGGAAGTGAATATAGAATTATGACATCAAGACAAGAAAGAACAAAAATATGGCAGATGAGAGTGAAGATTTGTTCATTTTTACTGGTTAGGAAGAAGTCCCAGCATACAACTGTAAGATTTGTCTCGTTTGGGAGAGCATGTGTTATATAGCGACAAATAACAAACACGGGTGTATATAAAAATATATGACTTATATTTTTATTGATGAACGATGGACCGTGTGGCACAAGGGCAGAGAATTGAGGGCGCGCTTCTAATGGGGGTTCGACGTGGGGTTCGACGTGAGTGTAGCCTCTCTGCTTAGCTCGTCTAGCTTCTTCTTCGACTTCTCGAGACTTCTGCCGAGACTGACTTCTGTCGAGGCTGACTGGGACTCTGACTCTGTGGTTTCTTCGACTTCTCTCTTCTGCCGAGACTCTGACTCTGTCTCTGACTGTCAAGACTGACTGGCTTCGACTTCTCTTCTACTGTCGACTTCTGGAGACTGACTTATCTGTGTTTTCGCAGTCTTTATATATCTTCCAAAAGCGGAACTCGCCTCGATCGCGACGCCTACTCGACGCCTACGTAATTCTCATAGTCACCTGTCTGTTTGCTCTGAGCTATTTCCGCTCTGCCAGAAATAGGGTCAAAATGACATCCGCTGCTTTCAATGACCGAAAACACCCACGCTTCCTCAGCCTTCTCGGGTGGGGCCAGATTATTATATTACACATGTTCTTAGCAGTCATTTCAGTAGGATTTAAACAAACTTTATTATAAAAGTCTAATGAAAATCAGTAGGAATTAATTGGTAAAAAATTAAGTCAAATTGACAGAATAACAGAAATAATTATGAAGTGCTGCATAAAAATTATTCATATTTTATTCAAAATAAAACTTCAAAATCATCTGATGAAAATCACAAATAAAGAAAACAAATAAGAAAGTAAGATGAAATTACAATTAAAGAAAATTATGTAAATATATTTGAACCAAATCTTGAACTGTTTTAGCAGTTGATTTATTTTTATGATTTATCAACTCTTTACAGGTTCTTTGAAGGTAAAAATTATTTTTAGTTTGTAAGAATTAAAAAAAATGATAATGGTTTAGTAATTCAAGTCTTACCATTTTACCCTTAGCTGGGGGTAGAAGAGCTGGATTTCTATCTTTCCAAAGGACATTTGCGCATAAGTGAATATAATGAACCCAACTGGAATTGGAACACTGCACTGTAATTAACAATCCTGAACCTGAGGTGGCTGTAAGCCTTGACCTGTTTTGATGGTTAATGTTGTTGCTTATCTTCTAACTGTATTAGTCGTTGATGTTCAAGCCCAGGTAAGAAATATGAAACAGAATTTTGGATACAGATTTTAAAGTTAAGAAAAGCCATCTTTATTCATGAGATTGACACAAGACAATGTACTTCTCCAAGCATTTTCCCTCAAATGACCCTTATCAAACTTAGGAAATATCAATAAGAGCCAAATTGTATGCACTATTTGCAGAGATTTTTTGGTTTCATAAAAAATAGACCTTTTTATGATTAATTCAGATCTTTATAGATATTTGAAGTACCTTTCATTCAGACCTTTTACATTTGTAACCTTTGGGGGGAAAAAGAAAAAAAAAGAAGATTATTTCGGATTTTTTTCTTTATTTTCTCTTTCCCCGCACACACTGTACAGTGCTTCAGGACATGTTTCAGGGTCACATCAAGAAATAGAAATAAAAATAATAATAATAATACAAAGGAAGAGAAAAATCTGAGAATAAAAAGGAAAGATGAAGATGAAGAAGAATGATATTGACATTTTTATCCAGAAAGAGGGAGTGAAAGAAAAATGATATTGACATTTTTATTGGGAAATTGCTTTCCATTGTCCCCTACTAACAAAGATCTTTGATAGCTGTCAAAGACACCCATTCCCTAGAATAAAATAAAACATACTCCAGATTTTGTTGGTGTATAAATGTGCAGAAGGCTGTGTCCTCAACTTGAACGACAAATTTTCCTTTAAAAAAATTAGAAAATTTCTCACTTGACTCGCTCTCAAATGCTCCTTGAAAAACCTTCTTGTTTTCAATGTCAAGACATTCTTGATTATAAAATTAACAACAGAAATCCTGAAAAAATATAAAGAAATCTATGAGCCTTGATGTTTTATTGTTGCTGCCCTTTGCCTTCCTTTGATACAGTGAAACAGATTGACTCACAATTCTTTTGCTTGTATTGTTATCCAAATAATATCACCAAGTTTTGTTTTCTTTTTGCATAGATATATAAATGCAATTTTGCATTTAAAAAACTTATGAATCTAATAATTTTCCTTTTTTTCATTTCATTTATTATTTACTTTTTGTTATCTCACTAAAATATCAATATAGAAACCAACAACTGATTGAGACAGTCCTGTAAATGGGGTAATTCTTTGGAATGCACTAGTTGAATGCTTCTTGCTAAAATACTTCCTTTCAAAACAGAAGATAGAGAAGGAGTAAGACAAAAAAATGCAATAGAACACTGTCTACAGAATAAAATTTTTAAAAATTTAAAAATTGTCTAATTTCACCCCATGACAATAGAAGATGTTGATGAAATGGGTGCAATGAAGCATGAAATATTGCATTAATTGAAACCAGTGGACTGAAATGTTAATCACTTTGAACGAAAGACTAAGTCTCTGATCACTCTTTGTTAACTGCAAACATTCTGATGTAATGGCACCGTGCACTCCATGTTGACACTGGGTGTCACAAAGCGCGATGATATGGTGGAGGGATAGATGAGAGAGAGAGAAGCTACAGTGTATAACTTATCAGCTTAATGTAATGTGGTATATAACAAGAAAACATAATGCACTCTCCACTTCCACTAGTTAATTGTATCTACTCACAACATTTTAGCTAATGAGTCATTAGACTGACTGAAAACTTGGAAGGGTTGGAGAGTGGGTAGATCACAGGAGCCCATTAAAGAAGGCCCAAAGATGCAGCCCTTGGGTGTTTTTTATCTGTCAAATGATTATCTGCATCAATAGGTGGTTTCTTTTGACTCCTTCATTTTAGCCCACATTCTCGTGTATAGATTCTTCTGCAAAAGTATTTCATTTTTTAGGTTTGTTTACTTTTTCATCTTTGAATAATTTGCTTTCATCTTTATTTCTATATTCCGAAAAAAGAAAAAAAAAATGACACTTTTGTTTCTTATTTTTGGTTTCCATTAAAAGTATCTCTTTTCCATTAAAAGTCTCTGTCTCATTTCCACCTTTTTGCTATTCACATTAATATCTTTTTTTTCCCCTTCTGATCTTCCTTTAGTTATTATTAATTTTATTAGTATTGGGGTCATAGAAATTTTCTCTACTTTTATAGCGATTAATTATACAGTTATCATTACCAGCATCATTTATGATACCTATCACCACTACAACATTCTTTTATCAGTATTTTTTCTACCTAACCTATCCTAGTTAATTTTAATTTGTGAGACAAATGATGGTAGACAGTTGTGGGCTTGTTTGCTACAATGATGACATTTGCATATTTAGTACCAATGGCCAGTGAAAAAAGAGATAAGTGGAGTATGCCCCAGTGGGCACCTCAGCGTAGTGTAATAGTTAGCAAGCTTGTCTTGCTAAAACTGAATACAACTGAGTAGTGAGTTCAATTCTTACTAAGTACTCCATACTTTTGGCCTTGTGCCACATCTAAGCAGTGCTTAGAAAATTAAAGTGAAGTATCCCCCAATGTCATCAGGCTTCTAACCTTAAAAACAAAAGGCAATTTACAATTTATTATTATTATTTTTTTTTTTTTTGGATACTGTTCACCAAATTCAAGGACCAAGAGCCACTCAAGGTACAGAGTTACTGGATGGATTTATATTAGCAGAGGAAAGAACAGTGGTTTAAATCAGCTCTCATAGTGTTCATTTAGGTTTGCAAAAAAAATAATTATAAGGATAACAGTTGAAATAAAAAAACTTTAATTCCATTTTATTCATCTACATAATATTATCCTCATATTTATTTGTATATCCTTATATTTACCTTCATCTTTATTTACATAACATCATTTTCAAATTATCTTCATATTAATATATTCTTTTCTTTATCTGTACATCCCTATCTTCATAATTATCGATATTAACCTTCATATTTATCTACATACACTAACCTTCATATTTATCTGCATATCCTAATCTTTATACACATCAACATATGCTTGCTTATATATATTTCTTCTGCAGATACATATAATTTACATCTAAATATTATAATGTTCATATTAATTTTCACAATTATCAAAATTTCCTTATCTATATAGCCTTATATTAATATTTATCTACATTATCTTCATATTTACCTACATATACCTATCTTCATGTTTGTCAGCATGCACCTATCTTCATAATTACCTGAATGTTATTACCTTCATATCTATCTATATATCCTTATCTTCATATTTATCCAGATAAAATTGCTTCATATTTGTTTGCATATCATTATATTTATCTACATCACATTTTTTTCAACTAAACTTCATATTCATCAGTATAGCATTATCTTCATATTTATCTATATATGTATTTACATATCCATATCTTCAAATTTGTAAATCATTCTCTTCATATTATATTCATACATGGAGAATCTGCAATGTGATAGATCCCGACTTGGCAGCTCAGATGCAGTCATGCTCTCACCCGTGCAATGTGGCTTCCCTGTATCTCTTCTACAAATACTTTCACAGCTTCTGCTCTGATGAACTTAGTTCACTGGTATCCACTATATATAAATTTACTCAAGCCACAAGATTAGCAACTAGGTCCCACCCTTTTACTGTAAAACCAATAAATTGTAAACACAAATTCTACTCCATCAGCTTCTTTTCTCGCACTTCCCATTCGTGGAATTCTCTCCCGTTTACTTGCTTCCCTGACAGCTACAATCTCCAAGAATTTAAATGTAAAGTCAATAGTCATCTCCTATCTCACTCACCTACATCCTCTCTTTCATACTCCTTTCTCCATTCACTCTATTCTAATCAGTATTCTCAAATATCTTATTTATTTATCATTTATCGACGTAACCTTATCTTCATACTGAGCTTTATTTCCTCATATTCCTATTTCTCTGCATATCCTGTTCTTCATATTTATTTGCATTATCCACATATTAAACTGCATATACTAATTTTCCAATTTATCAGCATTAACTTCATATTTATTTTTCATTATTTTCACATCATGCATTCATATATACCTATATATCCTTATCTTCATATTTATTTATATATCATTATCTTAATATCCATATATTCATATTAATCTGCATATCATTCTCTTCATATTTATCTGGGCATATATATATATATATATATATATTTCTATTCATCTACGTATCCTTTTCTTCATATTTATTGCATATCATTTTCTTCATTTTTATCTAAAACATTATCTGCATATCCTTATCTTCATTATTTTCATATTTATCTATATGTTATTTATTGGCCTCATCTTCTTTGTAGTTTTCTTCTATATTATTTAAATATAATTTTTATTACTCAATAAATATCAATTATATCAATAAATATAATTTGAATTGAACTAGAACAGTGATTTTTTTATCCATATTATTCTGCATGATGACTGAGTAAATGTTGGAATATTCATTTTTTTTTTTTAATCGCATTTATTTTATTTTATTTACATTGATTTGTTTTTTATCACTTTAAATATTATTCTTGAGGATACTCATATTTCAGCAGATGCTCTGTTTATTCTTTAAACAATGATTAGTGACACACTCCATAGCTGAGCTGGTCTAGAGTATATCTAATTTAACAATGGTTTATCCTGCAATGAGAACACAGGTTCAAATCCTGCCAGAGAGCACACATTTTTCCTCAATAAAATTTCTCAAATATTCTGGCTGCTAGACAAAAATAAATAAATATAATGTTTAATTAATAAATATAGTGTCTACTCAAATATGCATATCCATAGAAATAATGTTAAAGTGATAAAATCTGTCAAATAATAAATAAAAATAATCTATACTTCAGAAATTGATTTTTATCCAAACATTCAAATCCTGATTACACAACAATTTCCTTGACAGCAGTTTATACACATGGCCATAAAAACTTTGCTAGCATGAATCAGGCTAGTTTCCCTGAAAGCAAAACACAGCGCCTCCTCGGGTTAACTCTCATAACAGACCTCAAGTTGAATGACTATATAGAATCCATAGCTAAATCTTCTGTTAAGAAGGTCAATTCTCTGTGTAGGGCCAGGAAGTTTTTCCTGTCTGAAACAATCCTGCATATTTATAAATCTACCATCTGCCCGTGCATTGAATACTGCTGCCTTGTCTGCTATCCACCTACGGGTCTTTGACAAAATCCAATGGAGAATCTGTAATGTGATCAATCCCAACTTGGCAGCTCAGATACAGTCACTTTCTCACCAGCACATTGTGGCTTCCCTGTCACTTTCACGGCTTCTGTTCTGATGCACTTAGCTCACTGGTGGCCCCTATGTATGAATTTACTCAAGCCACAAGATTAGCAACTAGGTCCCACCCTTTTACTGTGAAACAAATAAAATGTAAACACAAATTCTACTCCAGCAACTTCTTTTATTGCACTTCCCGCCAGTGGAATTCCCTTCCATTTACTTGTTTTCCTGACAGCTACAATCTCCAAGAATTTAAATGTAAAGTCAATAGTCATCTCCTATCTCACTAACCTGCATTCTCTCTCTCCCATGCTCCTTTCTCCGTCCACTCCACTCTCATCAGTATTCTCATCCTTCTCGTACCCACTTCCTGACACCCCTTATAACTTGTCACTCTTTCTCATAATTTTCCTCCAATGTAACCTACTGCAAAACAGTTGCAGTAAAATGCATTGTTTGGGGCGATATGATTATTAAAAAAAAATGAAGTTTCATTTAAATCAACAATATATACGAGTACTCCTTGATTTCCATTATATGATACATTATTATTGTTTAATTTTCGCTAAGAATATCAGATGCAATATTACTTTTAAATACATATTCTAACTATATTCAGAGACATAGAGTAATGAGTAAAGTTTTATGAAAAATCAACAGTAACAATATTTTACAAATACTAATCAAAAATTAATAAGTGATAATGCTACAATTAAGAAATTCAAGCGTTACATTTGATGCTAATTAAAAAAAAAATTAACCTAGAAGTTTTTTTTTGTTTTTTTTTATAAGCGTTTCACCCCGAGCAAGGCATGTCACTGCCACTACTGCGCAGGGGGCTACGTAGAGTGGAGAATGGATGATTAAATATAGGAAATGTCAGAGGGTGGGTGATAGGCGGATAAGGATACCGAGAATGAGGGTTGGGTAGATGAGAGTGTTCTGAGAATAATTGGGAGTTAGTGTGATAGGAGGTGTCTATTGACCCTACATTTAAACACCTGGAGATTGTAGCTGACGGGAAAGCAGACTTGTGGAAGGGAGTTCCACAGGCGGGAAGCGTGAGAAAAGAAGCTGTTGGAGTAGCATTTACGGTTACATCTTATCTGTTTAACTGTAAAAGGGTGGGACTTAGTTGCTAATCTAGTATCTCGTGTAAATTCGTGCTTAGGCAGCACCAGTGCTCTGAGTTCATCGGATCAGAAGCCATGAAAGTACTTGTAGAAGAGGCACAGGGAAGCCACATCACGCCGGTGAGAGAGTGGTTGCAGCCAGTCTGCCAAGTCAGTATCAACCACGTTACAGATCCTCCTTTGTATTTTGTCAAGAAGCCCAAGGAGAGCAGCAGGGGCACCCGACCAGATATGGCAGCAATATTCAATACACGGGCGGATGGTAGATTTGTATATGTGCAGAATAGATTCAGGTGGAAAAAACTTCCGGGCCCTGCACAGGGAGCTGACTTTCATAGCAGCAGATTTGGCAATGGATTCGATATAGTCATTCCTTTTGAGGTTCGCTGAAAGTGTAAGGCCAAGGAGGCATAGTATTTTACTCTCTGGGAGGCAAGCCATGCTAATGGGAGGTAGATGCGATTGTCTATGGTGGTTAGTTGATAACAGCTTTGTTTTAGAAGCATTGAAATTTACTAGCCATTTCCTACCCCAGGCCACTACAGATTGGAGGTCCTTTTCAAGCTCGGCAGCGAGGTTTGCTTTATCGCCCACACCTGGTTTTTGATTGATGCTAGAGTAGATTGTTGTGTCATCGGCGTACATGCCTACTTGGGATCTAATGGCATCGGGGAGATCATTAATGTACATCAGAAAGAGCGTGGGACCTAGGATAGAACCTAGAGGGACGACCGCAAATGATAATAATTGACAATGCTTCATGTAAGATTTTCAATGACCATAACATATAATCATAGTTCTCTCCTTGACAATTATAATAAAAAAAAGATCAAAATAAATAAAATGAAAGAAATTCTACTCCAAAATGAATGATAATGATAATATTAGCAGTTTTCTTAATAATTGACATGGATTCATACAAGAAATTCACAGACCAATGCCTCTATGCCCAGTAAATGTAAAAAAAAGAACAGAACAAAAATCATGTCAGACAAATATTTTATGTACAAAGTCTATTCAACTTAATGTTCCTGTTAAAAAGCAATAAAAAAAATGAGAGATTAAAATCAACAATAACAGAATTTTTCATTTAAAATTACTCAAAAATATTCACCTCATACTTCTTTCAGTAAATGTAAAAAATTTTTTTTTAATCTGACAACTGCAAATTACACAAAAGAAATACTTGTCAAAAATTAAAAAGCAAGGCTGCTCTATTTAATCAAATCAAAACTATTACATAAAGTTATACACAGTACATGTAAAAATAACTTAAGTGCTGTAATTAGTTAAAATAAAATTTTTTAATCGTTCAGTAATTTTCTATTTTGGACCAGAATCTCAATTATCTAATTTCTAATTTACACTAAGACTATTGTCCTCATCTTTGTTGTTGTTATCATAACACTTCAGCCATTTTTTTTCCTTTGGACTTCTTCAGGTGTTTGTCAATGGGGGTAACCTTCAGGGAATTTTTAATTGAACCCTATATTTAATATATTAGAGTATATTGTCCTCATTTCATTTAGCATGTCTTGTTCTTATTTAGTACTGGTTAGTTTCAACAAATACTAAGTTTGCATGGAACAATAATCTAGTTTGATTAAAGCATTGGTTTGTCAATTTGATGGTAAAATAATTGTGAGTTCAATGCTTGGAATGTGTAAATAATGATAGCACTTCATTGCAGAAATTCAGATAAAGAATTATCTTATTCCTGTCAAATTTAGTTTTTGTGTTTTTTTACAGAGTGTGATGGGTAAATTGTCGCCATTTTAAATTTTTAAGTTCACATGTCTGGGTTGTTTGTTTTTAATTTTGTCGTCTGCATAATATAGTAGGGTCAGTTGTGCACTGTCTGTGAGAATAAGAGCACCCTGACGCAGTTCATTCTACCAGAAATCAGGAACTGGTATGATGTACTGATTGGTATTCATGCCAGAAGTTCCACTACAAACATTTCAGTGTGTTTCGGGATCAATTTGATGAGAGTGCTGAGGATTCAAAAAGAGCTGGATGAATCTAATGATGATTACAAAAGTGCTTGGAGTGATCACCAGTAATGGCAACTGTATGTCTCCTTTGATCTTCCTACAAAGCCTCGGACTCAACATGAAAGCCAACATCAAGTGGCATCAGTAGGTAGTGCTGCCCTGGGTCAAGAGGGTGGCTGCTGGAAGACCCTATGTCTGGCAACGGGACTACCACACAAGCAAGTGAACCCAGTCATGGTGGTCAGACATTTCTGTGGCCACATCACCCCTCACATCTGACCACATAACTTCCTAGATGACAACCCCCTTGATTATTATGTGTGGGGTGCAGATGATCAAGAGACCAACAAAACTCCTTGTAACACTAAAAATGAACTGAAACAAGGATTATAACTTAAACAAAGAGACTGTCCAGAAGAGTTGCAAGAGATTCCAAAGTTGTCTGAAGGCTGGGGTTGAAACCAATGGTAATTTTACTGAATAAATTTACTCTTTAGTATTTCAAGATATTTTTGTGTAATTTTGGTAAATATATCTATTAAAATGAGATGTCAGTATTATTTCCATTTTTTTTTTTTCAATTTAGACAACAATTTAGCCATCTCACCCAGCATATTTACTAAGATATTCAAAGACTACTACATGTAAGGCTTTTCTAGGTAAATCTCAAAACTACTTAGAAGTTGTATTCTGATAAATGGTGTTATCTACAAAGTTTAAACACTACACCAATGTGAAAACATGCTGAGATTTAAGATGAAAGCAGCAGAAATTAAATCTAAGAAATACTAGTTAAAATTAACATTCTCAAAGTTTTCTTATAAGAAATGCAAAAAGACATATTTTTAGGCATTATTCCTGGTATTGCAATGACTATTTTGCAAAACCTATATTACCAGTTATCACTCAGTTTCTCAATGGATCTTCATTGAAAACATTATTAGCAATTATTAGCAATTCTCTGCCAGCCTCTTTTCAATAATAATTGAAAATCTGGTGCAAATAAACATTAAAACAATTACCAACTACATTCTAAAGTAATTGATTTGTTTTTTTCCTTAAGCAATTATTATATATATATATATATGTATATATTATATACACACACACACTGAATCCTTATATCTGTGGGTCAAAGACAAAATAAACAACAAGAGAATCAAACACCAAATGACAAAAAAATAATTTCCAAATTAGAAGATTTGCATATTTTTCCTGTTAATAAATAAATCTTTGGAAATAAATATACAACATTTTTCAACCAATGGGACATGTTCCCACCAACAATAAAACAAAATACTTTGTGATCCCTTTAAAGAATATATAAGCAAAGTTTTTAGACCAGACAAACAGTAAAGAGAATGAATGTCAACAGTTCACAACATACACAGCTGAAAAGAAATTCCCTTACTCGTTCCTTCATTTTCCTTACCAATGTGAAAATTATACTTTCCTCCTCACTTTCTCCCTTGCCTCTTTTTTCTTATTCATACACATGAAGAAATCACATTTCTTTTCATCTTAACAAACAGCTATGAACAAGAACTGTAAGAACTTTAATCTTCAAACATGATAAAAAAAATTAGAGGTAAAAAAACAAAAATAAAAATCTTTCATATTTTTACACTTAAACATTTTTTCACCTTTTTCTTTGTTGTTGATTTATTCAAATCTGCAATGTATCTTTCTAAAACAGCCTATCAGTCAGTTAAGTACCATACATGATACAGGTTTCGGTGATCATGTCTCTTTCAAGACACAACTGATTGGGCAGAAAATTTTCCTGCAGTAGGTTGCCATCACTTTTGTGGTAGACTGGTTGCTAACCAAGGCTACAGAACCTAATCTGTCCTGTTATTTGACCCATATCTGGCAGGACGAGATGTATTAATACCTGTCCCAAGAGTATTTATAGGTAAGTGAATGCAAGGAATTCAAACTTGGCTCTCCAATTTCCCATTCCAAGCCAATATCCACTGCCCAATAACAAAGAGTAATGACAAATTGAAATGATTAGTTATAGGAGACCATAGCAAGGTATCACTTAATCTAATAGCTAAAAAGACATTTTAGTTTAATGAAAGGTTTAAAAACATCTCCAAATCATATGAACCATACTGAAATCAGTAGCTTTCATAAAAAGCAGGTATGTATCAATATTCCTGTGAATCATAAAACTTGAGTTTGTAAGTTTCCCTATTCAGATAATATTGGCAACCTCAAATATACAAGAAAATATGATAAATATTCAAGTTTTTCCTACATCTTTTTATTGTGCTATTTAGAATGACTCAGAATTTATAACTTGACTTTTGCCAGCAATATTGTGATCTTCACAAGTGCTCTAGGCATTCAAATGGTCACTGATGGCTGTAGTTTAATGCAGAGTGTCATAAAATGCTCTGATGGCATCCAATTGTTTCTGGTGACAGCATCAGTCTGTATAATGAACAAATGAACAAGTAAAACCCTGTAATATATAATTTGGTTAGAATTTATTTTTTCTCTTCCCATTTTTTTATATTGCTATAATATTTCTATTCATTTAAATAATTTGCATTCTGATCAGTAAAGATGTTTAATTAAGAACCCAAACAAAACCAAGTTGCAAATTCACCTACTAAATAAATAAATAAAAATAGGAAATAAATAAAAGCAGTAATGAGATATTCAAGCATGTATACTATTCTGCTTGTATGTATGTACGTCATTATTCTCACCAATCTAGGATCAGTGTAATATCTGCCAAATGCCTAAACTTTCTGAGCTTGAAGCTCTGACTGTACCTGTTAATTAGAATTGGGAAAAATAATAAAGAGGAAAAGAAAGTAGTATAAAAGAGGAAAGTTTAGAAAGTAAGAAAATATATATATATATATATATATATATATATATATGGCAAGATGGATATATTGTTGTCTAAATTACAAAGAAATGAAAATAACATTGACATCTCAATTAAAAAGAATATTTACCAAAATTACAAAAAATATCTTGAAATACTGAAGAGTAAACTAATTCAGTAAAATTGCCATTTGCTTTAACCATAGCTTCCAGATGACTTCAGAATCTCCTGCAACTTTTCTGGATAGTCTCCTTGTTTAAGTTGGAGAATGCTGCCATAATCCTTGCCTTCAGTTCATCATTGGTGTTACATGGAGTTTTGTTGGTCTCTCACTCAAATGCATCCCACACATAATACCAAGGAGGTTGCAGTCTGGGGAGTTAGGTGGCCAGATGTCAGGTGTGATGTGCTTGCAGAAACTGTTTGACAGCCATGAATGGTTCTCCTGCTTGTGTAACATGGAGTAGAGTCCTGTTGTCAGTTATAGGCTCTTCCAGTAGCAACCCTCTAGACCAAGGGCAGCACTACCTCATGTAGCCAACTACATACATTCTGATATGGAACCTTCTTTGATGTCAAGTGAGTTAAAGACTTCAGATATTCAAAAGGAATTAATAGCTGGACAACCAGTTACAACACTTGAGGGAAATGGACATGTAGAAAGGCTAAATGGAACACTATAGAGCTTAGTGCAATTCACACTTAAGCCAAAACAATTGCCTCCATCAATGTGAGAGGCGGTGCTACCTGATGCCTTCCATTCCTGATGATGCCTGCACTGCTATCAACTACACCCCACATGAGAGGCTGTTTAACTACCACCATAAATCGTGTACAGTGTATTCCAGACCCAGCTGGTTAACCAATTCAAAGAAGGTACATTTACAGATGTAAGTCAGAGAGAAAAATATGAACCTTCAGCTGTGCAGATACAATTACAACAAGCCAAACTGGAATATACTTATACACGAAAGCTAGATGAAAATAAAGACATGGTTTCCCTTAGGAATTTGCCCCCCTCCTAGATGAATGGGAACCCGTAAAAAGGAAACTACAAGAGGAATCTATAGCTAGAGCTGAACTGAAACTTTACTCAGGAACTGATAGAAATGAAGAAGACCAAGTTATTCAAGAATCAAAAATGCCAGACTGGCACACCACAGATCCTGAGAATGGAGCAGTTAGGCAATTATTTTGTACCCCAGAATGCTAGGTCTTATAAAGTCAGAAAAAATGTAGTAGTTAATGCCTTGTCATATAGCACTAATGGAGTTGCTAAATTACTTACTGAGAGTTCCTTTCAAGAGAGGTAAAGTGGAGTAAATACCACAAAGAATAGAAAACAAAACCACTAGTTGCATAACAAAGTAGATATGTCATATTTAGTTAGACTACTTCTTTGAGCTAATTCATACACTCCCACAGTCTATGCTATGAACTATTATCTACCTTATAAATATTACATTACATAGACATCGAAACAAGTGTTATTAAAAAGAACTATCAAGCACTGTCTGTTTGATTTTTTTAATTTTTTTTTCCAATATTCAAAAAAGATGTTGAGTATCATGCTTGAAGTTGTGAATAAACTGTCCAAAATTTTATTATTGTTTTGATCACAATAGTCATTTTTAAGAACTAATGTAATATTTGTAGGTGTCTGTGAGTATAAAGCCACTTTCAAAAAAACCTGACCAAATGTGCAAACTCAGAATTTGGGGAAAAAGTCCTTGTATGGCCAAAACCTTCATAGATCCCAATCATATATATATATATATATATATATATATATATACCCATGTGTGTGAGAGAGTGAGAAGATATATGCACACAAATTTATTTCCAGGAATACCTAAACATTCGATCCAACATATTTGTATACACTATGATATAGGTGAGAGGTGTATATGTGCAGACATTTGATTCTGTTGTTTAATATACTCAGTGGATATACACAAACACACATATGTACATATAATGATGTTTAGGGTCATCTGTGAGTATGTGTATATCTATAATCATAAGTAGTCTTCCACATTCATTGGCTAATAGGTAGAAAAGTAATGACCACCTTTTGATAACACAATCTAAATCTTTATGGCTGTTAGCTTGGTGCAATGCATCGAGTAACAAACTGACTTCAAAGATGTCGCCTTTCTTTCTCTTAATTATCATTATGTATAATTCAACCCTTTCATTACACATCACGTATCAGACTTGTTTGAATTCAAAGTGACCAAACTCCCTTGATTGGTATAACTTTTTATCACTTGACATTGATGATTCAGTACATACCAATAGCAGGTTCTCTTTCCCTTTCTCTATTCATTTTATAAGCCTACACTTGTTTTCAGATTTCTCTTTTACTGTCTTTTTTATGCTCATTCACAATCTCCTCTTCTTGGGATTTCTTATTCTTTCTCACAGCATCTCTTTCATTTACCTTCCTTTTCATCTTTCATACTAATTATTTGTCATTCTTTATCTCTCATTCCTATGCTTTCTTTCATTATTAGTTTTTTAATCTTTTTACTTCCCCTCTTTTTTAGCTAAGTAAATTTCACTGTTTGATCTCATTTTCTTTTATTTCAGGCAAAAGACATTTCTGTCTTCACACAAGTATTCTTTATCTTTTTTCTCTCACTCTTTCTCTCATCCTATTGTTCTGAACATTCTCTCACATACAATCTTTTTTTCTTTCACTCTTTATCTCACCCTCTCTCAATGCTTTTTCTTAGAACTTGTTAAAAATAGAAACTCATTAAAGTTTATATATATATATATATATATATAGGACAAAGTGGAAAAGTTTTCTTGTGATCTGTTTTGTCCTTTAGGACATCATTGGATTAAATTTGTTATGTTATTTAGTTCTATTGTTATCTCATATATATATATATATATATATATATATATATGTACATATTGCTCAGTCAGTAAAATGAATTGGAGCACTCTAGCTATTGGGCACGTAATATGATATGCACTAAAAAGACTGCCTTCTTCCACCGAACACCCCATGGCCCAGGGGTAGCGTCGTCGACTGACGCCAATTCGGTTGGGTTTCGAGCCTGGGTTATGTAGCAATCGGAGTCTAACTGTACTGATGAGCTGTGATACAGTGATACAGATCTGTCTACGGATGACTATATATATGTATGTATATATATATATATATATATATATATATGTATAAGAAAAATTAAGGCAGACACGTTATTTCATGGTAAATTGAAAGTATAGGCCTATTTCACGCGAACCATCATCAGCTTCCATCTTTATTGTACAAAGGATTTACACGAATCCTTTGTACAATAAAGACGAAAGCTGATGATGGTTCACCTGAAATAGGTCTATACTTTCAATTTACCATGAAATAACGTGTCTGTCTTAATTTTTCTTATATTTGCTCTATATGTATTTATCTGCATATATATATATTTAGAACTCTCTTAGAGAGTTATCCTACCACTGTATGTACAGGATACTCCTTTGGATTCTTCTATACCCATGCTGCATGGTGATATATATATATATATCTCAAAATACAAAAACACATTGTAAAAAGTTATTACCAGGCTATGAAATGAAAACTCTCTTACTCTCATATGTATTTTTTTTATTCAGTCACTGAAGCAATTTCTATTTCCCCCCTCCCACTCTGTATTTCATGCCTTTTACTTTTCTAAATAATCAAATTGTAATGCCAAAACAAAATTAAGTTAAAAAATGTAAAAGGGAAACAAAACAAAATATATGCTATGATCTCAAATATCTCCTGCTACTAAAAACAAAACTTGACTTTTTCTCTAATTGACCCCTTCTGCCACTTCAGAGTCATTCTCCCTTTTTCCTATCTTTTCATTTATCTTTTTATTTAAAAAAAAAAACTAATGAAAGAAATAAACTGAAGTCAGAATGCAACATTAAGCATAAAAACTGCAAGTCAAGCACTAAAAGATTTATCTAGTTTTATGATTTTGTCTCATTATTTACTTACCAAAGTCTCTTGAATCTTAATTTGTGAAAATTTGTCACTATTTTGGTAAATCAAGAAAAAGTGAAAGGAACAGAATAGAGCTGATTTCTTTCTTTCTAATTCTCTCTCACATAAACACAGGCATACAATCTATAAGTTTACAGGCTAATGATAAAAAATATTTGTCTGTCTTATGGTCACACCACATTGAAACACAAGTTCCAATACAACCACTAAAGTTAAGCAACTGTTCAGTACCTATATTGGTGACCACTTGGAAATACCAGGGTTTGCAAGCTTGAATGTGCAGGTGATGTAGTGGCTCAGAATTGTTAACTGGAGAGCCAAGTTCCAATTCCCATTGGGTTTGATATATTCACTTATGTGAAAATACTCTTGAGAAAGGCATTAATTCATATATTCTACCCAGCTATGAGTTAATTAGCAATACTAAACTATTATCTAAAAAAAAAAATATTCTTACAATCTAAAAATATATTCTGGCTTTAAATAACCAGCAAATGATTGATAAACTGTAGAAAATGAATCACTCAATCAACATTTATCTTGTACAAGAAATATTAAATTTCAACATCATTTTCTTTCTTATCAGAGCACTTAATTCAGTTTTAGGTACCTCCACTCATTTTCGATAACTAACTTTAAAATTGAATTTTTAAAAATAAAGTTTTCTTGGAATTTTTATTTTAGTTTTAATTGAAAGCTAAATGATTAAACTTACTATTTCCAGTAAAAACAGAAATGATATAGATTAGAAAATAAAATTTAGAATTTTTAAAAATTCTTCAATTTTTCAGCCATTTTTTAGCAATTGACACATTTGTAAACAAAAGTTAATTCTCAGTTTTAAAAATTTGTAAAAAAATAAAACATACATCTGTCACACATTATCACATTATTTTTGGTAAATTAGCAAATTTAATGTTAAATTAACCTGATTTACACAAGTATTACTTATTTATAGCATGAAATTTAGAATAAAACTATTTACTTAATTGCAGAATTGAATTTTTTTTACATAATTTTAGTAATATTTTTTTATTAAGGAGAAGAAACCTTGAAAGGCATGACCTTTTAATGTACACAGAAATTCCATACAAAAAATAAACTTCAAATGCACAAAAAAAAAATTGAAAATTATTAAAAAAATATAATGGCTAGATAATTTGTATTAAACTTTTCAATTTTTGATTAGTAAATATAGTCTTCACTTTATAACTTACCAGCCTAACATTTACAAGTTTTGAAAATATTTTAAAAATATTTTTGAAACTTTATAAATTATAATTAAAAAAACAAAAATGAAAACAACTGTTTTAAAATTTCATTATTAATTAAAAATTTTTTTTCTTCAGACTATAATGCCCTTAATTTATATTATTTATTAAAACAATTAAAAGCTTATCTAATTAGATAATGTCATAGTTTTGTTACATTTTTTATTTTACTATTTGAAGCAGATTTTTGGTAGAAGGGGCTAAATGGTTTTATAATATATGATTTACATTTCCCAATGAGTCCTTTAACTAATAAAACCATTCTTGCCTACAGAATTCAATTTCTTAAAATTTCATCAATTTACATGTAGAGGGTTAGGTAACAGATGTAAGAAAAAACATTATTTTTATCAATATTTTTTTAAAATAATTTTAAAAATAATTTCATTCATTTGTGAATAAGTCCTAGAAGTTTCATTAAAATCCAAAAATTATTTAATTTTTGCAAGAATTTCCAAATTAATGTATTTATCACAGGAAAAAAAAGTGAGTTATGTAATATGTTTTTCATTGTAAACTTGCATAATGATTTCACTCCCCATTAATGAAAATAAAAACAAGATTTATAGTGTTAGAAAGGATTAAAAAGATTTTTAAATAAGTAGGAAAGACTTTGATCTTTTCTTTTTATAACAAACATTTTGATGGAAAAAGATCGTTTGTATTAAGTTTGGGACCTTGTTTTTTCAGCCATTTAATGAAGGTACCTAGTTATAATTATTAATCACAAAGATCAGATATACCGTGATTTCAGATCAAAACTGAGTTAATGTCAGACTTCAAACTTATTGCTGCACCCTTATATATATATATATATATATATATATATATATATATATATATATATTGATTGTTTAATACTTAGTTTTTGGTCCTAATAGGGTTAGACCAGTACACATTGGTATTAAAAAGTGTTCAATACAATTATATTGTAGAAATCAAAATCAAAAACAAAATCCAGAAATTATTAAATACTGAAGTAAAGGAAATAAAAAAAATACAAACATCCTTATTAAAGGAGATAAATGCAGCAATATATATCAAATAAACCCAAACATATATGAAAAATAATTATTAGAAGACTTAAGTAAAACTTACATAAAAGCCCCAGATTCATACATTGAAAACATCAATAATGAGGCTAAAATTATTACAGACAAATTAAATTTAAGTAACAAAATACAAATATTAACTGGCAAACAAGCTATCCTTACAGTGAAAGACCACAAAGATGACTTTAACAACAATCCATCATACAGACTAATTAACCCTACAAAAATTGAAGTGGGCAAAATAAGCCATCAAATATTAAAAAATATTTGCGACTTGTTAAGAACAGCCACTCAAGCAAACCAGTGGAAAAACACTAGTGACTGTATTTCCTGGTTCCAAAAAATTAAATGCAAAAGTAAATACTTCATCAAATATGATATTAAAAAATTTTACCCATCAATATCTGAGGTTTACTGGAAGCATTTAATTTTGCTAAAATGTACATAAAAATACCATCAGAGCATATTGACATAATATTATATTGCCAAAAATCTATACTTTTCCACAAAAGTATAGCATGGATCAAGAAATCCAACAATGGAGCATTCGATGTACCACAAGGATCATATGATGGAGTAGAAATCTCAGAATTGATGGGAATATACATTTTAAACAAAATAAACGAAATAATCCATATTGACAACCACGGATTATATAGAGATGACGGATTAATACTAGCACCAGACAACAAAAGAATGAATGATAAAATAAGGAAACAGTTTTTTAAATTATTCAAAGAACTAGATTTGGATATTACAGTGAACACAAATAATAAAGTGATACAATATTTAGATGTAGAACTTAATTTACAAACTGGAAATGTCTTGCCATACATGAAAACAAGCACTAAGTTATCATACATAAATACAATCATCCAAATAATATAATTAAACACATTTACAAAGGAATAGAACACAGACTCTAATAATTTGTCAAACAAATCAATATTTAATGAAAAGAAAAATATCTATGAGGATACACTAAAAAATTCTGGCCATAAAAACATTTTACAATATAATTCTCAACCAAACAGACAACTCAAAAACAACAATAGAAAACGAAACATTATCTGGTTCAATCCACCATTTAATTTAGAAGTAAAGACCAAAATAGGACATATATTTTTTAAACTAACAGATAAACACTTTCCAAAAGAATCAGAATTAAACAAAACTTTCAACAGAAATACAATCAAACTAAGTTATAGTTGCACTAATAATTTAGGTAGTTTCATAAAAAAACAAAATGCCAGAAATTTAAATAACATTGTACAAAACAAATCCACCAACAAAGAATGCAACTGCAGGGACAAAAATAAATGTCTACTTCAAGTTCTCTGCAAAACAAAAGAAATAATTTATAAGGGAGAGGTACATGACCCAGATAGCTAAAACAAAATATATTTGGGCTCAACCAAAGACACTTTTAAAACCAGGTGGTTCAACCACAGATCTACATTTAAAATAGAAAAATTAAAAAACAATACAAAATTGGCTAATCATGTCTGGAAATTGAAATCAAAATATGAAAAAGATCCAGACATAACGTGGAAACATTGTAAAACCAGCCAAGCCTTACAAAGGTGGACAAATATGCAGACTGTGCCAAGAAGAAAAATTAGAAATTATGACATACCCAAATAAAGACGAACTGTTAAATGAAAGAACAGAAATTATGACAAAATGCATCCACACTAAGAAATACCTCTTAGTGTGGATACAACCATGGATGAAAACATCATAATTCGTTTGAATTTAAACAATGCACGTTCATAAATTCTCTGCCACATGAACATTCAAATAAAAACACCGTTACAAGAGCGTTCTTAAAAAGAAAAACGGTAAAAGGTAAAATCAGTTATTAAAAATCGCCTGAAGACACCACTCATGGTAGAAACCAAGGTAGCGAAATAACTCATTTAAAAATGAAAATATATATATATATTTATAAAATTCTATATTTTGCTGCAATGCCTCTTTTATACAAATTTCCTTAAAGACTATTGACAAAGCACAGCATTTAAATTTTTATTAAATTATTCATACACTCATAAAAGTGATTTCTTTTCTGGAAATCTGTGTGAAAATGTCCAAATAATCTGTAAATCTGACTACTTTGAGATAATTTATTAGTCATTATCAAGGACATTTTTTTGTATGAAAAAATTATCTACATATTCTCATAATGGCCAATAGATTAGTCAAAAGTATCCAGATTTACAGATCAATTGGATGGGTTTAACACACACAGCATCCAGAAAAGAAATGGCTTGTATTAATGCAAAAAAATTTAATAAAAAGCTTAATCGCAGTGCTTTGTCAGGCAGTGTGTGGTTATCATGTTTAGGATAACTGTACATTTCTTCAAGGTAAATGTCAAGTTCTTCTCTAATATTTCTTCAGGCTTACCACTCTTTGCTTCCCCCAAAACATTTCTTGTAGCTTCATATGGATTACTGAGGTTTTCTTGCTTGTTTGCTCTTTTTACCATTCCAATCTCCTGATGTCTCTCTGATTATTGCATCATCTTTTTTGTCAATCCTTCTTTTTCTTCTGGCTTAGTCTAGCTCTAAAGCCGATGCAAAGTGTTTTCTTTTTCTTTCTGACCTGCTCCCCCTTTCTTTCATGCCAACAATCATGCTTTTCTCTTGGAGATTGCTTTTTGCATCCCTTTACTACACAAAATAATTTTCATAAATCATACAGGTTAGCTTTTTCAATATTTTATCTATCAATCCCTTCATCTTGTGCATATTTTGCAAACATTTTTCTCAAAATCTTTGTCGCTGGTTTTGTTATTGACTTTAAGACACAGGAGTCTTGATTTTCTTGGTCTCTTTTCAGTCAGAAAAATATCCATTTCTTGTCAATTTTTATTTAGAAGAAGCTTCTGTTCTAGCATATATCTATTCACAATGGGCTGGTATATTATTGATGATTTGATGATCTACTTTGTCTTTGTCATACACAATTTGCTCTGATGTATCTTGAGACCTTTTCCAAATACAAATGACCTACAGCATAGCTTGTGCCTGAAACCACTTATTTTCAACCAATGCCTATTGCATTTGTCTAATATTTGTTTTCCAGAATTTCCTTAGTTTCTAAGGTTGATTGATTGAGAGAGGAGAGTAAAGAATCAATCATGATGCTTTCTTTCATTGTAGTTAACATAACTGATACATATAGAGACAGGCATAGTAAACACTTTACTTCTGTTAGCCTTTCCCAATGTCCACAGTATATTCCCATTATCAATTCATCTATACAAGAGGTCATACTGTCTTTCCAGGATGTTAATTGGAGTTAACATACAGCAATAGGAACACAAGAACAATTTGCTACAAGTGTTGCCAATCAAATGTAAAAAAAAAATCACATCTTTTCAATAAGCTTTTTTATAGTGTTCTGTTAAACTTTAAAAAATGTTTATAGTATTATAAAGAGATTGAGTTTAATGATTTTCAGAGTTCATATATTGCAATTTAAACTGATATTTAGCAATCCACAATATTGTTTCTGAATTTGCTTGTGTTTTAGTCTAACAACAATGTCAGCATTTAGGACTTGAATGCTAATTCTATTTTCTTTGCTGCTTTATTTCTAATGCAAAGGTTTGATTATGCTTATTTAATCTGTTAAGGTTCAGGAATGCAGTTTTTCACTGCAAAACCTATCCAAGTACTGACTTCAGAAGTGACTACCTCCAGGTTATATGCAAATTAAGAATGCAGTTTTGAAGATTGAAGAAACCTATGCAACATCCAGACTGCAATCCATGTCTTATGAAAGACCTGAAACTGCAAGAAATATACACAGAGTGAAAAGGAAATATGAAGGTCAAATTGGAAATGGAAACTCAAAATGGGATGCACTAAGAAAATCTCCAGTGACATCAGCAAACAACATAATTCCAAAGGAAAAAGGACGTAGGAGAAAAAATTCTTGAAATTATGCAAAAAAGACAGAAAACAATACCAAGACATAGAATGGGATACAAGAAACTACACAACCAGCAATACACAGAAATAATGACAGTCCAGAAATATTAGAAACCAAAGTGGA
This sequence comes from Ascarosepion bandense, assembly GCA_037127315.1. Taxonomy (NCBI): domain Eukaryota; kingdom Metazoa; phylum Mollusca; class Cephalopoda; order Sepiida; family Sepiidae; genus Ascarosepion; species Ascarosepion bandense. Next base: position 2,674,585 of record JBBBDQ010000529.1, on the reverse strand, counting down.
AGCTGCACTAGCCAAATTAAACAGAAAGAAAGAATTAATGACCAGATGATCTTATAATCATAAGATACTTACAGACTTAAACGGCTTTAAAATTGACAGGATCACAGAAATAAATAACTAAATCTACAATACAGTAGCAATATACCAGAGGACTTAAGTAGATCAATTTTCATAGCTCTATCTAAGAAGCCAGGTGCAAATGAATGTGAATTCCACTGATCAAACAGTTTAATGAGCCATATAAAAAAACTTGTTATCAGGATTCTGATGAACAGAGCGCACATCGGAATCAAGCCAGAGATAAGAAAAGAACAGTATAGGTTCATTAAAGACACCAGAACAAGAAACACAATATTCATGTTCAGAATGCTAAACAAATGCAGAAGCACCTGCACAAAATACATCACAAAAACTTGTTAGAGATGTTTGACAACCTCAACATATTTGGAAAAAACATTAAGATAATCAAGAACCTATATTGGCAGCAACCTGTATAGCAAAACAATTATGAGAGAGCTAGAATTCTTACCAGGATTCGTCATCGGCAGCCACAATCTCAACAGTATAAGATACATAAATGTCACAGTGCTGATAGCAGACATGGAAAGGAAAATGCAGGACCTCTTACAGGAGGTAGAAAGAGAAAGTGAGAAGAAAGAACTGAGCATAAACTTCAAGAAAACTGAATGTATGGTCATCGGCAAAAAGAAGACCCTAAAATGCCACCTATAGGTCAGGGAAACTAAAATAAAACAGGTAAAGAAATTCAAATACCTGGAAAGTGTTCTGACAAAGGATGAAAGGTGTGACACTGAGATCTGAAGATGTATCAGCATAGATAAGGATACATTTCAAAAGCTAACCAGTACTGAGAGACAGGAAGATCTCATTGAAAACAAATAAAAGAGTGCTAGAATACAATGTGATATCTGTCCTTCTGTATGCCAGTGAATATTAGATGATCTCTTCAAGGATGAAAGGGAGGCTTGAAGCAACAGAAATCTGGTTCTACAGAAAGCTGCTGGAGATACCATGGACTGAGCACATTAGTAACGACAAGTTATTGAAGAGGATGCAAACAAGAATAAAGCTTTAGCATCAGAAAGAGACAGCTAAGGTTTCTGGAACATTTAATGAAGAAGAAGGGTTTACTCACAGTACAGATAGAGGGGAAAAAGCAGCATAAGTCAGCTGTGATGGGTTTGAGCAAATGGATGACAGAAGATGGTTGGAGAGAGATACCAAGAGGAAAATATTAAGAGCAACATGAGACGGGAGCAAGTGGAAGTCCATAATTGCCTACATTTTGAAGGGACACGACACATAAAGAAGATAGGTTGAGAGTGCAATGTGTATGGTTCTGATCACAGGTAAATGTTATAGTGAAGACAAAACAAAATATGATGAAGCATTTTCCTTTCTCTCTAAACAGACAGTATTACTTCAGTATTTGTGAATTGACCTAAAGAGTTGTGAGTTCAATACCAGGCTACAGCAGTGGTGAACAAATAACTTAGAGAGTTGAGTTAAAGGAGGATAACTACATGGCATCCATGTAATATTTAAATGAAGTATTGTTGGGAGAAAAATGAATGTCCACTTTAATCTGTTCTCACTGATAGCTAATGCAAAAACCAGAACATTACTTCACATGGGACTTCATTCTCTGCACTCTGTTAACAATGGTACTTTTGCTCTCTTTCTCTCAGACACTGGTGTAACCTTCAAGAGTCTCAAAAACCAACTGGCCTTAAACCAAAAGTCAAATCCTTTTATCTGTTTATGGTCTTGGGCAAGATACAAAGATCTCTCACTTGTGTCAACCTTACTTTCCCCAATAACATATGTGTCATTTCAACACTGCCTTACTGAAACTTGCCTGATGGGTCTATGATGTCTACAAGTGCATGTGAAAACAATCCAGTTTCTCATGCTCCAGCAAGGTAAGTCTCTGCCACCACCACCTCAATATCATCATCACAAATAGTATAGGTCTCTTCTGGTGGGTGCTCCATAATAGGGGAACAACACAACCTTCGTCCTAAGGTGAACTGTCATATGCAGTTTTACTTAGCACGTTGGTATCCACTGATAGAATGCTGATGTCAGAGCCATCATTTGATTGACCCAACTACAAATAAATAAACCACTCACTCTTTTCTGTGTTGCTTTCATTACTTGATGATGAATATGACCTTGAAAATGGCTACAAGTCTTTAACATGTTGAAGTATCCCATCAGTCTGCACTGTCTGTGGGCTGACAATTTAGGTTACATGCCAGTCCTGAACTTAGTTGTGCATTTGCTTTGCTCACCTTCTTCATATTCTCTTCCAGTCATCTGTGATTCAGATGAGGGGTTAGTTTTAATGCCTTTTACTCAGACATGATACTTATGCAATGCATCAGCCAGTACCATGGATGGTGAGATGTCATCCTTTGACGTGATGTTATACCAATAAATGGCCTCCAACATGGAACACTTTTTGCTGCAATTTTTTTTAATATTTCTGTGGCTGCATTCTACAATTCCATTCCTGGTTGGTGAATGTGCACCCCAGAACTCAACCACACACCACAGCTGCTTGTAAACTCCTTGAAGTGCCTGCAAGTGAAAACAGGGTTATTGTCAGTTAATATTTCATTTGGTGGGCCCTGTTCAAAGAAAACTGTCTTCAACTAGTGAATGACATCTTGCCGACACAATGGCTACCACATTGCAAACCTGGAGGGGGTACCACAATCATTAAGCATTAGAAAATGCCTGCCATTGTAATGGGTTACGTTCATTGCTAATCTACTTCAGTTGTTCTCCGCACCCAGTTTTCCTTTCTTCCAATGAACTGGTACTGGATCTATTGACTGGTGACAACCAATCTTACAATTTCCTTAGACTCCAGAGGTCAACAGATCTAGCAAAATACAATGTATGCTTCATACCCGAATGTCCACTTTGTTAGTGGATGTCAGCCACCTGACTCATTTAGATGGCTTCCCGTTGCAGCACAACTTTCCAGTACCAGCTCTTCCCTCCTTGTGTAGAACCAACCAACTTTGTGGGACCCTGGTGAGGCAATCTGTGTGGTTTTGATAGGATTTTACTAGTGTTACATCTATGGTCAATCCATACTCTTCTGCCAATGCCTGCAGTGTTCCCAAGAGACATCTTACAAGCATTTCACCTGCCATCTTTGTGTTCACACATGCCTTCCCAGTCAGGGTGTCTGATATCCACTGATGTACGTATGCTGAATCAGTGATCAAATGCAACACTGTGGCCTGCCATTGAAGTGCTGCATCTAGTTCAGCCAGATTTATATGCCTGGCATCATTAGTCGGGTACAACCAACAAGCATCATTAATGATGCTTTCAATTGCTTCTAATGCCACTCCCATGGCCACAGAACTTACATCTACCCAGACCTTCATCTCATTGTTATCCATACAGCAGTCACCTACAAAAGGGTCCATTTTATATACTCGTCATTTTTTCTGCTAGCACATAATGTAGATTGGCATTTCTGACCTCATTGTTACATTTCTTGGACACCACACTTGATCAATGTAGTTGCACCCTAAGCCAGCCAAAAACAGGGAAATGACGCACAAGTTTCCTGCAAAGGGAAAATACATATTAATGAGCCAACACGTTGAGAATTTATGGGACCTGGACACCCAGATTCCATCAGAGTGCCTTTGCATCTGAATGTGCTTGGCCAGTGGATGCAGCAAACAATTCCCTGCAGTCATGATAGCCTGTGCTTGGGTTAGAAGCTGCTCCACAGTCATGGTCTCCATCCTGAAGGATGGCACAAAGAAATTGCCTAACATGATGTGATAACCCTGAAATAAAAACACACATCTACCATTCAGGCAATGATCCCTCAACCGGCCAAGCTAAGCAATACAGTTCAGCCAGAAACTCATCCACCATCTCACCTAGGCAAAGTCGCCAAGTCACAAATTGATCATATGTATTGTATGTGTTCATTGTGTATGTAATCATGAGGACACGTTTAATTTGCTATGCATCACTTTCTGCTCCTTACTGAGATGCCTGTATACAGCAAGAGCACCACTTTGGAATCATTATGGCAGGACATGCTCAAAATGTCCATAGCGCAGAGTTCACAGATCAACTCTACATTTTCTATCCACTCAATGATTAGCATATTTGTTGCAGGGCCACTAAATTCTGGAATCAGCCGGACATCAAAGGCCTTGTTGTCCATCTTTAGAAGTAGTATATACACCAAAATAGCTTGTAGTATTTAAACAAAGTATGGTCGTTAGAAAAATGAATATCTACTTTAATCTTTTCTCATTGATTGTTAACGCAAAAACTAGAACAATGCTTTGCACGGGACTAGACTTCCTGTACACTGTAAACAATAATACTTTCACTATCTCTTTTTCTCGAACATTGGTGTAGCCTTCATGAGTCTCAAAAACCAACTGGCCTGAAACGAAAAGTCGACTCCTTTTATCCGTCCTCAGTCTCAGGCAAGATACAGATCTCTCTCTCTCTCATGTCAGCCTCACTTTCCCTGATAACACATGCACCGTGTCATTTCAACACTGCCTTGCTGAAGCTTGTCTTACCAGTCTATGATATCTACAAGCGCATATGCAAACAATATGCCTTCTCTTGCTTTGGCAAGGTAAGTCTCTGCCAGTCCAGAAGTAGCATCGCAAATGGAATGAGAATGATATAGGGTTCAAAATTAAGAGTTTGATTTAAAACTCCTAGCAGCTGAAGAAGGCCAAAACGTTCTAAACATGGCAATAAAGATGAGAACAACAGCCAAATTAGTGTAAAAAATGTGTATTACTTCTATAATATATAAAATTATATATTTATCTGTTATATTGTATCTCAGTAAGTGTGTGTGTGTGTGTGTGTGTCAGTTAGGAGATATGTGAGTTTTATAAGTGAAGTAATATAATACACTTCTTTTGGTAGTGTATTTTGATAGAAATATAATTTGTGAGATTCTCTCTTCAATTAATGGCTAATTTTCAAGTTCATGCTTAGCTTCCTGTGACAAACAACATACTTCCTAATTACACCTTAAAAATTAAATTTGTAAACTAAAAAAGTTTTAAAAAAGAAAACCCCAACTATAATCAGTTTGGTCATCAGATAATAGAATAACTGAATGAGATTTTAAATGATGGGCATACACAATTAGTGAAATCATAATTACCTAGAGGCCAAGTTTCCAACTACAAACCACAACAATTTGTCAAGCAGCAATGAGGGTAAAACAAAAATCAATGAATTGGAAAGTACCAAAAATTCATTTAAGTCAACTCATCTTCAAAATTCAAATATTTTCCCCTTTGCTTAAAGTGAAAAAGAACAAAATTTAAGCAAATTGTCATATTTACTATTCTACTTTGATGTCAAAAGCAAATACCAAAAAACATACAAGTAATTTGAAATTTTAAAATATTTACTTATTTCTTCAGCTGGTCTTGCATTGTTCATTTTATGCAATAAATTTTAGATCAAGAATACATCATGTTAATTATATAAATTCTAAATATTTCATTCTTCTCTTTTTGGAAGAAGTTTCCCTAGCTTATTCAATTTTCTTAGAATTGCAATTTTCTTATTTGCAATGTCTTTCCAAATGCCTAAAAAATTAAATTAATACCTTTTCATCTAGTAATGAAAGTATTAACTATTTCCCTTAAAAGAAATATTTGACATTCATTGAGCAGCTAGTATTGCTTCCAGTTGTAATTTGTACAATCTTTCACTTAAAACAATTTTTCAGGAAAATAGGTTTCTCATATCTATTAGCTGCTATCACTCTTTTCAGTATTGATGGGGGTTTTCTACCATATTTTTTTTATTTGAAGTAGTGTTTAATGTCAACATCTTGATTATGTCATTATTTTCTCAAGTTATATGTGGTATCCATATTAGTTGTTGCTGCTGTTAAAAGTCCTCAAGTGATATGGTTTCTGTTATTTGTTACAATTCTTTATTTGGGATTCTATGATTCCAAAATAATGATCTTTGCCAAAATCTTCAGGCTTCACTTTTTAACCATTGATCATACAAAGTGGTTGAGTACAGTTGACAGTTTAGATATTAAGAAATCCAAAAATAGGCAAAACTAGAGTTTCCACATATCTTTAAAATTTCAATAGTTTTCTAATACTTATATTTCATTATAACTTCTTAATATTTTTCATTATTTAAATAATTTACTGACTTATTTTATTTTTCTAATAATATTCCTACAGTAATGAAAATGACAAAAAAATTATCTGGAAATTATTTAATATTAAGAAAAACTCCTACCTAAAGCAATGATATCTTAATCCTCTTCAAAGTAGTCTTTGGAAATTCACACACTTATCCAAACGTTTAATTTGCTTTTCCAAATAATCTGCAAAGTCCTCGTCAGGGATTGTCACTAGCTGTCTCTTTCTATTTGTTTTACTCCCATCTACAATGTTTCAACAACAGTTTTAGGTTTGAGAAGAGAAACAGGAAACCTGAATCTGAAATACAGGAGAACGGGGATGACAAACTCGAGTGATATTTTGCCAAAAGATTCTTTACAAAACGTGGACTCCAATCTCTTGATCATTGTGAATGCAATAATCACACAGTATACAAACCAATTCAATGACATCTTACTGCTGACCGAGTAAATCCATGGAAGTATATATGTAGAATAGGGTTTGTTCTGACTGGCCACAAAGTTAAAGCCAGTCGGCACAATCAGTTCTCACAACATTCAATAATGGTTACATATATTCCAGACAGATTTCATAGTTTTTTTTTGTTTTTTTTTACAGCTCTTACAAGGTCATGGTAATTGCCTATTTATTTTTTTCTATCTTTCAACAGTCTGCTCAAACAATTACATCTACTATTGTTTTTATATTCTTTGTTGATTTGACTGAGTCATCTATTTGCACTGAAAAACCTTGGCTTATTTTGCTTTTTTTTTGTTTTACAACAGCTTCTGGTTTGTAAAGTTATTTTTTCTTTCTTTTAAAATGATGTATTCAATTCATAGGGTATTGTTGTTTCTATCTTATCAAGATACTTTTTACAGCTCTTAAAATTAGGTTTTCATATTTACTATATACTTTTTGATGCACTTTCATTTTTTACTGTTTTCCTGGTTTCTATATATATATTTTTTTACACTAATGTTCACCAAATACAATGCTCAAGAGACACTTATGGTAGATTATTATAGAATAAGGTGTGTGATATTAACATAAGAAGAAGTAGAATGGAGTAAAGAGTATGGGGAAATGAAGGATAGAAAGTGAGTCTTGTTTTGAAGAGTTCAGGGAAGTATTTATCCAGGAGTTTATTTCACAAAGTGTCAGTTCTTAAGAAAAACCTTTTTTTTCTCCTTACAAATTAAATACATACAGAGAAAACATAACTGATTCAATTCAACATGATTCCTATCTGTAAATGTTTCAACTGATAGAGTTAAAGAATGAAACTCATTTGAACATTTGTCATGAAAACAATGATTGAGTAGTGATAAGTTTGAAATATTGCCTTTATGAAAAAGATGCTGGGGAGTGAAAAATAAAGCATCTTCTACAAAACTGTGCAAATGGTTTTCAATAATATCAGAGCCAGAAAGTGAGGATTAGGCAGCTTCAATGCAGATATGGGAGCAATAAGTCTAACCTAAATCTTGTAAAGACAAAGCATGGCAGAAGGAGTCGACCATTTTTCCGAGATCCTTACTAATTTCAAACATATGCACCATAGTGGGGGTGCTAGAGGGTGTCATCAGTGATGTCTTTGTGTGGATCACTAGGGGGTTTCGGGTCTCTCAACATCATACCCCGCCTCACCACACCGACCTGACCAGAGAAGATCAGCGCTTTCAGACACTTGAAAAAGTTTATAATGTTTGGGCCCCGTATGAAGTCTAACAAACGCTTACGATTGGTGACAGTCAGAGCCAATTTACATCAAGAGGTGAACCGTACATGAACTCGTCCTAAAATATATGAACCAATTTACTTGTCAAACAGCTATAAAAAAATCCCTTGACTAAGAATTAATCACGATTTGTTTAAAAAATAATAAATATCTACAAATATATATAATTTTTAAGTCATTTCTAAAAAAAAAAATAAAGATATGAGGATAAAACTCATCTAAGAATTTATCAAAAGAGAAAAAAAATCCATTTAAAAAATACAAGTATCTACAAATATGTATAAATTTAAAATCATTCCCAAAAAATTAGGAAAATAAATATATATATATATATATATATATATATATAAGTACTTTATAATCCTTTTAAAACCACACATAAATATATAATAAATTATGTACAAGTAAAAAAAAACTTTAATTACAATTAAATACATTAATTTAAAAACTTATTTATGCATTTTATCTTATTTACGAGTACTATTAAAAAATGAAGAGAACTCAGAAATGCAGAATTTTGGGGAATTTTAGCTAACAGTTTGTTTTTGAAATCCAGGTACTCGCCCTTTTGATCCATAACCAATTAGCTGTTCTTTCCGCTGTTTCGGTTATGGACTTGAGTGCTTTCCTTTCTTTTTTTTTTACTCCCACTATCCCAATATCTGTTAAGGCTTTGCTTAAGGACCTTGCTGCAAATTGTCTGGTCCCTACTTCTATCGGAGTGCAACTCTCCAGCAGTTCATCGTATTTTAACTTTTTCCTTTCATGGGCTTCTTCTGTGTTTTCTTCCCAGGGGACTGTCAGTTCCCACAAAACTATTTTCTTCAAATTATGTGAGAAGAAAACTATATCTGGGCGAAGTTTTGATCTGGGAATTTCAATCTCGAGCCTATATCGGCCCTTAGTTCCCAGTCTGTTACAGGAGATAACAGGTTTGGATTTACCTTTCTATTTTGTGGGATTTTCGCGCCCGCTTTGATAAATTTTATTTGCCTTGTCTCTGGGTTGTAAACATTATCTTTGATAGCATTTTGAACTATTTTCACGATCTCTTTTAAAATTTCGTCGTGGCGCCATCTGTAATACCCATCAGCCAGTGCAGATTTACAGGTACTCAGGATGTGTTTTAAGGTACCTTTGCGCCCACAAAAATGAAAATTTGGCGACTGAGTTTTATACCATAATTGTAAGTTTGCGGGGCTTGGCAGGGTGTCGTATATTGCCCGAATCAGAAATTGTAATCTGGAGTCACCGTGCCATATTTCAGACCATTTGATTTGGTAACTCAACATAGAGCTCCATTTGGTCCATGCCCCTTGCTGTCTCATCCCGACTTGGATTGCTATTCATTTCTCTTTTTCGCCATTTCTGATTTCTTCCTGCAAAAGATTACTTTTCTTTTCTCCTTGCAGTTTATCATATTTTTCTGAGGGGAAAAACCCAAAGTCCACGTGTCCAGTAGCTACGGTCCCTAGTATTGCCTTTTCTCGGATTCTTTCTTTTGCTGTATTCAATTCTTTCATGGCGTTCCATTTTCTACCTGTATATACTGATATTCCTGCACCGGCTACTTTGGAATCTTTTGAGCACTTGTACTGGATTGTGGCTCTCACTTTAGCTACTTTAAATTCTTCATATAAGCTTTTAAACAGGAGTTTCAGTGCGTTTGTTTTCCTGTATAACGCTGCACTGCATAGGGATCTTGGCAAACCTAACCACCTACGTAGTTGTGATGTTATGCTTCACTCCAAAAGTTCTACTGTGGAGGAAGTGAAATCGTAGATAGTTACAGGCCAGAGTATTTTTGGAAGAATGACGTGTTGATAAATCCAAGCTTTATATCTGCCAGGTAAGCCAGACTTATCAACCCTGAATAACCACCCTTCTAGGTTCTCCTTTGTTAATATTATGGATCTTGAAACTTTTAGGGTTTTATCAAACTGCTTCCCCAAGCTCTTTACTGGCTTTTGATGTATTGTATGTCATCTCCAAAGAGCTTAAATCTTTCGTTTTTCGAAAGCTTACCTTTCTTCATTACTAGGGATCGTGATTTGGAAGCGTTAAAACTCATTCTCGCCCAGTCGATGAGTTCTTCGATGCCTTTTAGCAACCACCTTGCTCCAATGGTAGACATGCTGGTTATGGTCATGTCATCCATATACACACAAATCGGTGGTTGTCTTACACTGGATCTGGTGACTGGCCCTCGACATTCCACTTCAGCCGCTTTTATCAGTATAGTCATTGATAATGCGAAGAGAGTCGCTGAAATGGTGCAGCCTGTTATTATCCCTCTTTTAAGATTGTGCCACGCTGAAGTTGAGGTCTTTGTTACTGCCCTCATTTTGAAATCCTTATAGTAGTTTAAAATGAGCTTGGTGACAGCAGTGGGTATATGGTACCAAATTAAAGCTTCTTCTACTAGACGATGGGGAATTGACCCATAAGCATTCTTAAGGTCTAACCAGAGGACTGCAATATCTCCCTTATTTTCCTTGGCATCTTTTAGTATTTGATTAATGACCCCTGTGTGTTCCATACACCCTGAATGGATTATATATATGAGTTTCAGTTGAGTTTTGGTGTGAGCCTTTTTCACAATAAAGTTAATCTTCTTTACTGTAATTTTTTCTACTTTTATTTTTCATGAGGAGTTTCCTCTTTTTAACATTATCTTCTTTGCCTTCTAAATCCAAAATTAATTTTCCCCCATTTTAAATTTTTCTTTCTGTTATTGCAGCTCTTATTATTGTTATTATCAGCACTTGCATGCTATTTGGATATTGTAGTAATAACAATTGACAGCCCTTGAAGAACCCCCTGGTGAATGAAGTTTAACAGCCCTTAAGGAATTCTCCAGAACTACAACACACTCCCTGTGCACTAAAAGGAAACAAAGATGGACATTTTAATTCCCTAACAGTAGCCTGTAAAATTAATTTTTTTAAAGCTTTTTAAGTGGTAACAATTGTGGATTATTTTCATTACAATTTAATAAACTAATTTTAATCATATTTATTTTGTCGATATTGTCTCATACCTGACAACGTCGAGAAAATATTTAAAACCACCCAAACTGGACCTCAACCCAAACTCCCCGCACAGCAGCAAAAGAATAGAAACACTTGATTAAAATGTTAAGCAACTTCTTTGAAAAATGCAATGACATCAAATTGTTAACAAATTAAAGTTGCTTGTTAGCTGTAGCTTATTCAGAGTTTATGAATATATAGAGAACTATACTATGTATGAGATGGCTATTGATTTTCTAGAAAAACTATACATTAAGACACTAAATGAAATTTTTGCCAGGCACATTCTAGTTACCCATTAACAGAAACTTTGCAAGTCTTCAGACAAATTTCTGCAGGAATGCCACAAACTAAGCAAAAACTGATTTCAAAACCGTCGTGGCTAAACAGTAATAAGAATAATTTGTAAGTGATGCATTTAGTAATGGTCTAGCTTGGCATTTAATACACCATAAACTACTCAAGAATGGTACCCTGGATTTGCATGCTGCCTATAGACAGTCTTCCTGGTGCAGAAAAACTCAGATGCTTATAACTACAAGTCAATGGACTATGTCACTGCTGCTATTAGCACTGCTACTCCAGAACCCAAATAAATTCAAAGGGAAGAAAACTCAAGTAGACACATTGCTACATCATTTAATAAAGGTTGCTTCATATTCTTAATAAAAATAACTGCTTCTTTTTTTGTAGTGGATTACTACACCTATGTACCATAGCAGCATCAGTTCTGGAAAGTCTGTAGCCTACAACCACTTGAGGGCCTATTAATGGTCACAAGCTAAAAGCATTGCTAGACTAGAGCAGCTCAAAAAGTTTCCTGAACAAAAGCTTACTTTGAAATTTCAAATTGAAACCAGATCACACAATAAAGAAATCTGAATGGCTCTGACCACAATGAACACCCAGACTTATGGCTTTTGTGTTGTCGACCTACAAATAAACAAGACACACTATAAGTCAGTCATTCTTAAAATTTTAAAGAACTAGTGTAGTGACTTGATACTGGAACAGGATTTCCAGAAACACCATACGTTTCTTCAGATTAGATATGGGAGCCCTAAACTGGATCTTATTATACCCAACTATCAACTAGTTTGTGCTCTTTCTGTTGCTTCTGTTAGTAAAAACTTGCTTTTTCCAAACTTGTCTCCTAATTGTAAACCAAACACAAAAAAATCACAGCAGTTTAGGATGAAGGACAGGGATTTCATCAAAAAGGAAGTCGAGAAGCTGTACAACAAGGTATAATTAAACCAAGTTCATTCACCTGAAGGGCCCAGGTGGTGGTGGTTAAGACATAAGAGGTTAGGTGTTGATTACTCACAAACTATCAACCAATTTACAGAATTCTATGCTTATCCTTTTCCATGTATCAAAGAGATTGTAAACAAACTAGTGCCATACAGTCTTTTCTACCTTTAATCTGAAAAACACCTATCACTAAATTCCTTTAAGGCCAAATTAAAAAGATTTACTATTTCTGAAGCTATAGGGATGCTCTATCAGTATTGTAAAGTGCCATTTGATGCGGCAAACAGTGTGGTTATTTTTCAGCAAAAAATGGACAAACTTATCCAAGAACAAACAGTAAGAGACACTATGACAATGTAACTGTTCCAAGGTGAAACTAATAAGCATATGACTAGAATTCCAAAAGATTCTTAACAATCATCAGAGCTAAAAAACCTTACAACGAATGAGACAAAAACAGTATCTTCCATATCATCACTTAATATCCTTGACTACATGGTAGGTAATAGGAAACTTAAACCTGATCACTCCAAGAATTACCTGTGCTAACGACCCCGTATTCCTTAAGGAAAGCTGTTGGTAGGTTTGTATACTATGCTAAATGAATACAAAAGTTCTCTGATATAATCAAACCATAAATTAAAAACAAAACTTTTCCACTGAATGCAACAACTATTAAAAACTGAATAATACCACTCTGCAAAATATAAATGAATACATCCCCCCTTTGTTATTGGGTGTGATGCTTCAGATGTGGCAGTGGTGAATACACTAAACCAGAGAGGCAGACTAGTGACTTTTATGTCACACACCCTGCAGGGGAGTGAATTGCATTGTCTTTCCATAGTAAAAAAAAGCAAAAACAATAATCGAAATTGTTAGGCAGTGAAACTACCTTCATGCAGGACAGCATATTACCTTGAAAATAGACGACTGTTCATTGGTATTCATCCTCAAATATTGCAAGAGGACAAAAATTAAAAAAAAAATAACATTTTAGAATAGAGAATTGAGCTGACTGCCTTTAGCTACTTGATAAAATATCAGCCTGGAAAAGACAATGTTGCCCCTGACATTGTGCTTCAGCATCTTCTTCAACACTTGCTGAGCTGTATTAAGGACTATGACATCCTGGAATTACATGAATGCTCCATTTTGTATAGACTAAGAACATACTCTTCTCAACAGAAAAAATAAATGAAGTATGTTCTTCATGTCGACTGTGTGCAGAACACATGCCAAGATTTTTTTGCATGGAAAAGGGAATTCTAATTAAAACTACCCAACTAATGGAATGCCTAATCATGGATTTTAAAAGGTCCTCTACCTTTAACTTCAGGTAATGTTTATTTCCCCACCATTATAGAGGAATATTACTGATTTCTATTTGCTATCCCTGCCTAAATATACATTCATTGACGGTAATAAAATGTCTGGACTGGTTATTTGCACTAACTGGTTTTCCAGGTCATATCCACTCTGACATAGGCAAGACAGCACCCTACTACACCAGCAGTAGTAAACAGGCAGAAAGATACAATGGTATCATCTAGAGAGAAATTAAACTTGCCTGTAAATCAAACTGAAGGATTGTCATTGAGAGTCAGTACTCCCCAATGCTCTACATTACATTCGATCTCTCTTGACCAACTCCACCCCACACGGATGGTTCTTTAGTTTCAAAATACACTCTTCTTTTGGTACTTTTCTGCCAACTTGGCTAAAAAGCACTAGACCAGTACCCCTTCATCAGAAACAAAAAATGATCCTCTGGTGGACGAGGTTGAGCTGATAGATACAAATTCATTCTATGCTACCTATGCTACCATTAAGCACCAAGATGGATGAGAATCAATGGGATCAATTGAGGAATCTAGCAACATGTTGAGTATCAGAGACAGAAAATGCTAGTGTAAAAAAAGGAATAGAACTGATTGCATTGAAAATGAAGACATCGATAGTAATGAACAGTTGTCGTCCAATTCGGCTGAACTTGATGCACCTGTCCTTTCATGAACTAATTATCCACTAATCCATAGGTCTTCCAGATTAGTAAAACCTCTCCAGCATTTGGATTTGTAACCAAATAAAAATAGGGGTGAATGTAGTAAGTGAAATAATGTAATAAGCTGTAATCATTGTTGGGTTTTTCATTACAGATATCAAATACAAACACAAATCTCAGAAATTCCTTGACATGTTATACATTTGCCAGAAAAGGAATCAACGGGTCATAGAATCAATGCAAACAGTCCTTTCCCTAGCTACATAGTATGTGCTTTGCCAGGTCGACAGTTTTGAATTCAGTTTTCTTTCTACTGGACCAGTTGCTACCCAAGGCTATAGAACCCAGTCTGTCCTATTTATCTATAGCTGGAAGAGAGAATATACCTTTTCCAGGTTCTTAGCATGTAAGCGAATGTAATGAACTTGACAGTAATTAGAACTAAGCACTCCGATACCTGTCCATGCTACAATCCATTACTCTACCATGCCTCATTATAAGCACACATAATAATAATAATAATAATAATAATAATAATAATAATAATAATAATAATACAGAACAAAGAGTTAAATTCCTACATTTCCCAAGGGTTTTAGCATGTAAGTAAAAGTAAGGAATTCCCCTAGAGATTGACAGGTAGAGCATTTGTTGTTTACCAGCAGCTAAGTGTGGAGCAAAAAGCAGATGTCAAGCAGGTAAAACAAGCCCTGCAAATTGCCTTTCCACCAGATTGTTTTTTTTTAGCTTACAAGCAGTACAAGAGACACCAACTGCATCTGGACAAATCTGTTGATGTATTTCTGATTTGAAAAGCTAGCCAAACTATTTAGTGAAATATCTGAGCAAAGGCAAGCATGTGCATTTATAGCAGGATTACCAGCACACATCAAACATTTGCTGGGTATATTTTCCTAGATGGAAGACATGATTACATGTCAACTGTTGGACCAATCTCAGGTCATAATGAAGGATCAGATGTGGCTAGTATTTCACAAGGCAGAGCCGATATACTTCCAAATGTTAAATGTCAAGAGAGTATGCAATGCTATCAATGCTCAGGATGGAATCACATTTCCAGGGACTGTCTGGTTCAATGATAAGATGCCCGTCAGCAACACAGGTCATGTGCAATGATGCATTGCTTCTAGTGTCAAGGATTAGGCCACATTGCTTGAGTGTGCACAGGAAAAGAGGAAAAGGACAAGATGTCAGTAATGGTCCCTTCCTAAAGTGAGTTATGAATAAAGCGCTACATGGTGTAAATGTTAACATAAAAGGAATAAAGAGAGTGGCACTGGTGGACAGACAACTGCTCACAGACACTCACAAGTAAGTCAGCCTGTCAATCCTGATAAAAGACAATGTCGCTATGCTTGACCTACAGCAGGCCTATCTACAAGTGCATATTCACAAGGCACTTTGGCTTTTCTAACTGTAATCTTCAATATTGCTTGACATGAAAAGATTTTGGGTTGTATGTTGCATCAGCCATAATGGAGGCCATTGTGGATGCAGTATTATTAGAGACAAGTCAATTTAACAAGCCATTTCAACATATTCTGATGATATTCATGTTGACGAGAGTGTGATTTCAGCAGATCACATGAAAGAGCATTTGGCTGCTTTTGATCTAACCTACAAGGATCTGGAGCAATTACACAGTGGCACTTGGGAGCGCTAGGTCTGTATGATGAGCAGGATGATGACACGCTTAAGGTAAAACAAGAAAATGATATTCCATCAGTTCCTGAGGTCCTTACACAAAATAATGTATTCTTGGGATGTAGAAAGTTCTTGTGTGTGGCTGGCTTCATGTTGCTGCATCATCAGTAAAACACAAGACAGTGTTGATCACGTCTGGCTGCGATGACAAAGTAATAGACGTTCCTTTTAAAAACATGATTGAGGATGTAACGACAAGATTATACCAGAATAACCCTGCAGACAGTAAGTGGTGCACAAGCAAACACTCTTATGAGGTATGGGTCAATGCAAGTTCTTTCATCACAGGGGTTTTGTTGGAGGTTGACAGAAGCATTGTAGAGAATGCATGTTGGCTGCAGCCTGTGAAGGACACAACAACATATCAATTTATCAAAATTGGATGCTATCCTGAAGGGCATCAATTTGGCACTACAGTGGGGTGCAATGAAGCTGCACCTCTTCACAGACTCCACATCTGTGCACCGGTGAATATCAAACATGCTCCCTGGAAAAGCCAGAGTACAAACCAAAGCAGCAAGTGAGATGCTGACTCAGAAGTGTTTGAGTACTCTTCAAAAGCTGATCCGAGAGTATAATTTATTTATAACAATAGGTTTAGTAATGCCAAGTGAGACTGGAGCGGGAAGTCCCACAATGATGGTATGATGTGATCAAGAGTGAGGTCAAGCTAGCATGACCTATATGTGCTTCTGTGATGAACAAAACTCCTCTGGATCAGATGTGTACCATACATTACAAGAGTGCACATGCTGGCACCAGGTGAATGCTATATTTTGTGAGGCAAGTTTACCCTACAACATCCAAGATGGCTATAAAGGCAGTTGTCAGAATATGCAAGGAATGCCAGTCAATCAACCCAGCCTCAAGTCATTGTCCCTGAGGCAATCTAAGAGTGATTGGAATCTGGACCCACTTCGGAATGGATATTATGCATTATAGTGGGCAACACTACTTAATATTGTTTGACTACAGCCTAAGTCATCTGCAATATGGTGATAGCTGCTTTGACAAGACTCTAGAAGCATCATCCAATAGTTGGAATCTATTTTTCTTTTTTTAACAAGGACCATTATTAGAAATCCTAACTGACAATGACACTGCATTTCACAGTAAGTTCTTTAAGAATTTCTTGCATGACTGTGGCATCAACTTCATTTTCATTGAGCATATGTTCCTGCAGGAAACGGTATAGTAGAAAAATCTCATCAGAGCATAAAGAGAATTACAGTTTGGTTCTTCAGACTTCTCTAAAACCAAATGTAAATCTGATTGTATCAACCAAAAAAATATATGCTGGATTTTAAAATAAATCCTTATACCTCTTTCAATGATATATATTTTCACTTAAATCAACTATGGGGCTAAGTTTACCTCAAGATTAAGCCATTATAGCTGATTTCAAAAAGTGCTCAATACATAAGCTGTAGAGCAGTACTAAAAATGCTTTTAGGCAGCTGAATGACCAAGTATAAAATTTCTGTGTAGCACATTTCATCCTTGAAAAGAACCTCATCATCAGACTAAAGTAACATTCTTATTGATGTAATGTTACATCTGTAGGTTAGAAGATATTAACATAAATGTCAGTCATAATTATACACTGAGGGGATGTTTTCAAGATGTGGGATTACTAAAGTTTTAATTTTTGTAGTAAATTGTCACAAATTCACAGATCTGCAAGTCCAAATACTTGCAGATCCACTCATCCACCCTCCTTGTCAAGTTCTCCCACTTGTTCACTGCCACAGACTTTATAAGCATTTGAAGCTAATCAGTAACCAGAACATCCAGGCTATTCTATCAACTCTATAGGTACCACATTCAGGTTATTCCATCACTCTTGTAGGTAGCACATTTGGGCTATTTCATCTACCATTTTTCTTTTATAAAGAATAGAATGAGTTTGCCAGAGATTTTATTTTTAGCATGGCTCCAATGGCATCGGCAGGCACACACCTTCAATCTTTTTAAAGATAAGTTGATTTCCTCTACACAATTTTTGAATGTCAAAATTTTAAATTTTTTTAAACGTTTTTTTTTAAATTAAAAAAATATAAATTTTTTTCAATTACCTGAGTTTGTTGCAATAGATAGAACTTTGTATATCATGTTCTCTCATAATGTATGTATGTATATATATATATATATATATATATATATATAGTCATCCACAGACAGATCTGTTTCACTGTATCACATCTCATCAGTACGATTCGACTCCGATTGCTTTTAACCCAGGATTGAAACCCGACCGAATTGGTGTCAGTCGGCAATTCTACCTCTGGGCTATGGGTGCTCGGTAGGAGAAGGCAGACTTTTAGTGTGTATATTATCATTATACACGCCCAATATGTATGTATGTGTGTGTGTGTATTAGGATCAGATATGGATCAGAATATGACAGTTTCACTTTTATTAAAGCCTTATCAGAGAATGAGATATAAAAAAAAAGAAATGAAGTATTTTAAATTTTTGTGTTATTTATTTATCATTGGTTAAGCAGACTTCATGTGTATCTATTTTGTCAAGCAGTGTTTGAGTGTATAATTTATGTCCATAAGTCTATCATATTTCTAGTTTGTCTATGCAGAATGTGGATGATAATGTATTGAAGATGAAGAAATATTTAAACTTTTTCACTACCCACATCATTTCATCCTCTATCCTATAAAAACCAGTATACAAAGTCCACAAGTCTGAAAAGTAATCACCATTGATAACAATTCTGGCATCAAAAACTCAAAATTCATAATCTTACCCTCTAATACAATCTATACAAGATAATCAGATATATCGGTAGGAAAAAAATAGATCCAACACCATATAATCTGCCAGGATTTATGAAATAAAAACCTGAATGTAGAAATAGTTACAATGGCAAAACATTTAAAAATTCTAATGTCCACATCTACAAAGACCTACATTGGGACAATCCTTTAAACTCAGTCATAATGTACAAAAAAAAAAAAAGAAAAAGACTGCCCATAAAACTGCCACTTACATAATTTTTGAGGCACAAAATAGCTCAAGAGAATTCTGATAAATATTTTACCATCTATAAACACTTACCAAACATACTGTATTACATCACCAACTTGAAAAGATCCATACTTAAAAAATCTAAGATATGTCTGCACATTACTTCTACTACAACAGGTGTTACATAATTTTTTCCAACCTTATACAAACCTCCAAATCAACATGCTGTCAACCACCAAACAAACAAAAATGCCTAGTACACACATACACACAAATAAATGAATATATAAATTGGAGTAGATAGACTAAACTATTGCCCGGTTCACACTCCACCCACGTCTATTGAACAGGTGAAGAGGCTCATCCCTTGTTTCCTGTTTAGGATGCAGTTTCCAGTTTTCTCTTTTCCAATCTTCTCACTTTTTTTTTTTTCAATTGGAGTAGATAGATCTATCTATTGCTGGTTCACACTCCACCCACGTCTATTGAACAGGTTAAGAGGCTTGTCCCTTGTTCCCAGTTTAGGATGTGGTTTCCGGCTTTCTCTTTTCCAATCTTTTCACTATTACGTAGCCCCCTGCACATCAGTGGCATTACCGCCTTGCTCGGGGTGATACAATTAAAAAAAAAAAAATTCCATAGAGAGTGATTAGAATTATGATACACTTAAACATATAAATTATACACTCAAACACGGCTTGACAAGAGAGATGCACATAAAATCTGCTTAATCAATGAAAACAAAAATTAAGAAACAAAATTTTTTCTCTTAGTTTCTTTTTTCATCATATCTCATCCTCTGATGAAGCTTTAATGAAAGCAAAACATGTTAGAATTATAAAAGTTTTCTATTTGTTCCATACATATATATATATATATATATATATATATATATATATATATAAGAAAAATTAAGGCAGACACGTTATTTCATGTTAAATTGGAAGTATAGGCCTATTTCAGGTGAACCATCATCAGCTTCCATCTTTAAAGATGGAAGCTGATGATGGTTTGCCTGAAATAGGCCTATACTTCCAATTTAACATGAAATAATGAGTCTGCCTTAATTTTTCTTATATTTGCTGTATGTGTATTTATATACATATATATTTAGAGCTCTCTTAGAGAGTTATCCTGCCACTGTATGTACAGGATACTCCTTTGGATTTTTCTATGCCAACACTGCATGCTTATATATATATATATATATATATATATATATATATATATATATACTACAACTTGTATTCCCTGAAATCCTGCTTGTATTTACTTTAAGATTTTTTAAGATTTATCACAAGTAAAAAAACAATAAGAATATTTTTAAAAGATGTCTGTATCTTTTACATATGACAGAAGGCATTTTAATCTCAACCTCCTATGACCAATGTCATAAATAACAATGAGTAGAGCTGTCATTGATACTGAGGAGTAATTAAACAGAGAGTATATACTTATCAGACTTATCTTTTCTTTCCATTTATGATATTAATTATAGATGACATATCTAAAATTAGTGGCCAATGCACTTTAAAGCACTGCTAATAAGCATCATGCACAGAGACTGGAATTTTTCTTTTCTAATTTTGGACTTTTTTTAATTCCATATTCCCTCAGGACATAGGTGAACATTGTTCTTCACACTTTCCTTTTTTCTTTATTATCTGTAAAAAGAGTGGAATAGTGACTTCCCATTGTATTCTTTATGGTTTCTTAGACCGACTGCCACCCAAATCTAGAGATTCTCATTTACTCTGCCCATAGCTGGGTAGAGAAGAGATGAATTCATGCCTTTCCTTAAAACATTTGAACACGGCAGGTTTGTCTAGAATTTAAACTACCCTCACCATTTCCAATCCATTAACCACTACACTACTTGCACATTTGTGTTTATATCGTCTAAGTTTCATTAGAATTTTCCCTTATTGCACGAAAAGAGTTTATCTATTTCTTACCTGGACTAAATATACCTTTTTAAAAATTAACAGAAGACAAAGTGGTTAATGGTCGAACATGAAACTGCATTGTGAACTTCAAATGTTTGCACCTGACTTCAATATTTCTGTATGCTTCCTTCTTTCTAATAAGAATGTTTAATAAATAAGAGAAATGCCAAAAAATTTTGGCTGAACCACCAGCAAGTGGTCTAAATAAAATGCTGATAATTTTCTTTAATGAACATTCAGTCACGTTTCAATGGCAAACTGAACACCAGCTAAGTAACAGGCTGAATGACAAAGCACATCTCCTCCTCCACCTTCAATTGCTCTAGTTCAGGTCATTTTTTTTTTCTAAACAGGAGATTCTATTTTGGTTACCCATTCTAGCTTTTCTGATTGTTAGTCTTGATACACTAACACAGATTCTTGGCCTACACAGACTGGAATAGCACAACTGTTAATCAACAGTTAAAAATGCCTCCCTTTCTACAAAACTTACAAGCTCTATTGTTGCTACAGTGACTGAACTGACATATTTTACAGAACAAGCAACCAAACCAGATAGAAAGATGAACAAGTGGATAACTTGCTGGAGGCCAAAAGGTCAAAGAAATAATAGAAAGTCAATGACTAGATGACCAGATGTTTGAAAGAAAAAGAAGTTAAATCGATGGAATGATCCAATGGTTAACCGGATAGCTTCAGGTATACACAGAAAGTTGATTAATTTCAGAGCTAAAGAAAAAGAACAAGAAAAAAATGCAGCATCATGGATTAACTTGATCAATTAAAACTGGATAAGTGGATGCATAGTATTAAAGCATATCAGCTTAGACATCCATAATATGGATTGGCTAACTGAATAGTATGATGGCAGCTGTTTGGATGGTTAACCATACAGATAGAAGTACAGTTATAGAGCAAAAGGAATAATTAATTAACTAAAAGGAGTGAACGATTTCACAGTTAAATGACTGGCAATACAGTTGGAGAATAAATCAATGGATAAATATCTAACTTATTTGATATCTTTTGCAATGAGAGAAAAAATTAGTTTTGCAGTAGTTATATCAAGGAAAGTAATATACATTATGTTAAAGTATTTAAATAAAAGATTAAATAAGGATATAAATAAGAGATAGTTAATGCACAATGGAGTAAGAAGTGTATGTACAAAAAGACAGCCTAATAACTAGAACATAGTAATATTTTTAAGAAAGTAATGTGTGCCAATAATGTATATTGATAATCAGTCAGTTAAGTGCCATACGTGATACACACTTGGGCAATCATTTCTCAAAAAAAGACATGACTGGCTGGGCAGAAGATTATTCTGCAGTAGGTTGCCATTGCTTTCTGTGGTAGACTGGTTGCCAGCCAAGGCTATAGAATCCAATCTGTCTTGTTATTTAACCCATAACTGGAGGGAAGTGACGGATTAATACCTTTCCCAAGGGTATTTGCGCGTATGTGAATGCAAGGAATTCAACTAGAATTTGAACTTGGCTGCCTGATTTTGTGTTCCAAGTCAATATCCACCGCACCTCAATGCACATTCATATTGATAATACTAAATGTTTTAAAATGCTGGTTAGTGAATTTGGTGATATAGTAATTGTAAGTTTAATACCTGAGCAGGTTAGTATGGATCCATTCAAACTTCGGGGAAAGAACAAACAATAACCAAACAGAACTAAAAATAGTAATTAACCAACCAAAATGAGATAAATGTAGACATTGACAGGGGACTGGGAATACTCTACCTCTATAGATCAAGTAAAGGATTAATTTGGAGACAATTGTAGAATATTTTGTTACAATGTCTGAAACATTGTGAACAACAGAGATGAGTACATAGGTCTGACTGTAAATCAGATAGATAGGGATAATTTTATTAGCTTTTTCTAATTAACTGTTTGCTGGCTGTAAGCATTCTGTTCTTAAAAGAGAAATAATTCTGGAAATATATATCCGGGTAATCAGAAAATCAATCTAAAATTCTTGCAATCAATAAAGAGTTGTTAATTTGAAAAGACATAGGAACAAAACCTCATTTCTAGATAAGGAGGTTTATTGAAAAGTTTAATGAAAGCATTTGAATAAATATAGAAATGTTTCAGTTCTTTTCAAATTTCTATTAGAATCATTAAGTAGCCAAAAGATCAAATGTCAACTGTAAATGTAAAATAACTATGACAGTGTTGTGGATGACTCCAAATTTACCAGAAAGAACATTGAAAAACCTGATGTCATAGGTAATAATCAGTTAAATACACAGAAGAACTGGAACATTCTCTAAGCTTCAATGCAAAAGCAGAGAGCTGTTTATAATGTGATCTTATATTCCACAGTTGATAATGCATCAATATATATATATATATATAAAACAACTAAAACTTTGAAAGTTACATATTGGATGATCATTTCAGGAAAATAAATTTGCTTTATCAGCGATCTTTTTTATTATGGAAAAATTCAAAAGTTTTTGATACACCATATTATTATTTGAAAAACATTTTTATCAAAGCGAGAAATTTTTGATCTAATATACTGCTAACTATTTGGTTGAAAGCGGTGTGTGTACCAAATAATTTTTCTATTTCTAATTTTTCTTCAGAGATAGATATTCTTGTTTACATATTTAATATTAGGGTATTTATATCCACTATTTTTTAACATATTACAATAATATTCTGTTTATTAAATACATTTCTATTTGCAGAATATCTACTGGTTCTATATTCTATGGATGAGGATAGTTAGATTTTAGGTGGATATATAAAGGGTTTGGATTTGCTTTTTATATGGTTGGTATATATTATTTACTAAATCTAATGTCACATCAAGGAAATTTACTTTTATATTTGTATTAATAGTAACTTTTAAATTTAGTTTTTAAACTCACTATATATTAACTTTCTAATATTAGCAATTTTAAAATTTGTGGAATTTCTCACCACCATAAGGCCATCATCCCTGTATAGTCCAGTCATTCCATTGTAATACTAAAGTTTTTCCTTGAGTTATTTTTTAGCCACTGGTCTTTATTATGAATGAGAACTGATTTTTTGGCATTTATAATGATGTTTCGTTCCTCCTGTGATAGATTTGAGTAAGCAGTGGCAAATTCCAGTGTAGTTATAAACAGTTCCCTTGATATGGATGAGTAATATTCTTATTTATCAAATTGGATTAGAAAGAAATATACTCAAAAGGGTAAATAAACAAATTAATGAGTACCTTGCATTAAAGCTATGGGTTGATATCACCAATGTAACAAATTGATTCAAGAGTATAAAGAAAAAAAGGCAAAACATTTTCTAAACAATAATCTATTAAGTAACATTTTAAATAAAAATACACTAAAATTAAGTGATAGTTATACTGATAATTTAGAAAAAATTATGAAAAATCAAAATAACATTTTAAATAATAATTTAAACCTAAACAAAAATAAGAATAATTCCAAAACTGAAATCAATTATTTAGACAATGTAACTGCAGAAACCCGATAGAGTGTCCATTGGAAAATAAATGCTTCACAGAATTGTTTATCAATGTACTATTTCTTATACTGAAAACCCTAGTAATTTATGTAAGGAGTACTAAAAATTTGTTTAAACGAAGGTTTTATCAGCATATTTCTTCCTTTAATAATAATCAAATTTCTGAAAAAACAAGAATCTGTAAGTTGTTCTACGACATCTGCTCATTGTTCCTAAATGAAAAGCTACAGATTTTAAGATTCTTTAAAAACAAAGAACTATTGAATCAGAGATGAATTGGCCATTTTATGTAAACATCAAAAATATTTTTCTTTAAAATTTAATTACAATGTTTCATTTATAACTCATGCTTTAATATAGCTTAACAATTAAAAATTATTTTCCTAAAATAAATGACCCACACAATACTTATTTCGTTTTCTTAACTACAATATACCTTAGTATATCATAATTATTTAATTCTAATTCTAACCTAAATATTCCAGCCCCTTTACTAATGAGGTCGCACAAAATCAAATTTTTAAAAAAATCAAAACTGGCATTAAAAATTATTGTCTATCCATTTAAGTAATGTATGGTCCCACTATATATCTTACCCAAACAGAGTTAGAAAGTGACCTGCCTTGACACTAGAAATTCTGCTTCCTTTCGCAATCCAAATCTTCAACTCCATGGTTACCTAATTCTCATTTTGATTGAACAATATTGACACACCTACTAGAATATTCTCTACTTGCCTCTTCTACTACTACCCCTTCAGTTTCTAAATAACCATGAATTCGTTTATATTTTCTAAATAAATCATTTTCACAATTTATTTTAAACTATCACCTGACAAAGAACGGTATTGTTGTGAAACATTAAAATTTTTGCATAGTGATATAATACTTAATAAACCATTGTAATAAAAAAATAACAATATTAAACTCTACTTTGTATTGAGCACTCTTTATAAAAGTAAATGCTTGAACAGTGAATATTAATCCACCTGTTCTTTCACTGTCTATATATATATATATATATATATATATATAGTGACAGTGCTCAAGATCCAGAATAGAGCCTGTGTAAATACAAGAAGTGTGAACACTGATGTCAACACTGAGTGGTGATAGTTTGTTTCATGTATAATCCCCAAGCAAGAAGAAGGCTGTCACAAGTAGAAATTCTTTTGTAAATATAAAGAGAGTGTCATCTAAATTAAATTTGCGCCCTGGCTCTTACAACATTACATCATTGCTGGCAGATCTTCTGTTTCACAGTGTGGGATATCTGCTAATAAAACTGATGGAAAAAAGTTTCTAAATGAATTCTGCTAGATAAAGATTTTTAAAAAATATTTGAAAAAAAAAACAAATTCTAAAATCTTGAGCACCCCTCATTTGTATGCATGTGTAGTTGTTCCAACATAACAAATTTAATCCAATGAAGTCCTAAAACACATTACAAATGTACTTTTTCCACTTTGTCATATATTTTCCCCAATATTGTTCTTGATATACAAAATATATATATTATATATTTTATAGAATAATATAATAATATAGACATATGTCTATTTTTATATTGATCCTTTCTAGTTATCTAATCAGTTTCTTGAATTCCACAAGGAATTTTAAAATAATTACAGAGCATTTTCACTTGTATTTTTAAAATTTGCCATTGTAATGGAATGCAGATTTCAACACTGTTACAATAAGTTCGTTTTTGTAATTTACTCCTAAAGATCATCTTGGAAAAGATCAAAAGTACTCGGGTTAACAAAAACTACAGTGCCTACCTTTGATGAACTTCATCTTAACATTGAGAAACTGGAAAGGATAAGTATGAAATAAACACAATATGTCTATATTATTCAATGAAACAGATTCGAATGAAGATATGCTGCCTATATATATAAGGACCTTGAATATGTTCTTTCTGATTTTTCATGAAATATCATGTTTTATTTACAAAAATTAATAAGAAACATGTCATTGAAAGTACTGTCCATTGCTAGCCACTACTTTTTACCATCTTTCTAGCAACATTTGAATTCCATGTCAGAAAAACAACACATCTTTTGAGGCTAACTACAAGTCAACACATTTTTTGGCATCTTCATAAGAATGAAAGTTCTGCTCAGCCAGGCCATGTGCCATCGGAACAAGTGATAATTGGACAGGAGCAATATCTGGTGAATATGGCAGGTGGGTTGGATTTCCTATTTAAGCATTTCCAAGTAGGTTTTCATCCATTTTGCAACATGTGGCCTATCAATGTCATGTTACAAAATCAGTTTGTCATGTGTCTGCTCATATAACCACTGATTTTTTTCTTCACTGCTTGGCTCAAACACATCAATTGTAGTTGATAATGGATATTTTGCTTTGCCACAGATGCTGATGCATAGCCAGGCATGCCCAACCATTTTCTATTCTTAAGATTATTGCAGTACATCCATTTTTTATTGCTGGTCACTATATGATGCAAAAGGAACTGTTTATACATGACAAGATATTGTTCAATGTCTTTTGGCTTCAACTCATACAGCACCCAATATCCCTGCTTTTGAATCATTCCTAATGTTTTCAAACATTTCACTTGCAACTGACATGAATCTTCATGAAGTAATGCCACTAATTTTTCATTTTCAAACTTTTTCAATGTACCAAAGCATTCTTTATCTTTAACATCAAAATCATTATATTTGAAGCATATAAACCAATCTCTGCATGTTTTTTTCAACAGAGCATGGTCACCATAACTCTCAACAAGAATTCTGTGTGCTTCAGCTACAGATTTCTTTTGAATAAAGTAGTGCAGTAAAATTCTCTGCAAATACACTTTCTTTGGCACAAAATGCAACATGTTTAACACTATAAAAACAAAGCTGTTTACACTTCAGCGAAATGTTATACACTGAACATCAAGTTTACTTATAGTAATTTCTTAAATATGTGTTAACCTCTGAAACTACACACATGCAGTTCTGGCAACACCAGCGGTTAGAAAACCGTGAGAACTTATTCAAAGTCCTAATATATCTTAGTAGTACAAACTAATAGGTTGGCAATTAACTGTTTGTAATGATTTACATAATTAAGAGTGCTCCATACTTAGTACAGCATTGTATACAGTAATATTTTTATGATAAGTTTATAATCAAAACATAGTTTAATGCAATACAAGATCTATTGTGTTTCAGTACTATCTTATTAGCACCTTGTCAGGCAGTGAAATATTTTTTCTGTTAGGAATCATTATATATAGAAGCTTAAAAACAACACAATTTTTGACATATCTAGACAATTAAGAGTGAGGGTTTCAGAGATTTTGTCCCAATGAACCAATAGAAAATCAGGTCATGATAGATTAGAGAAATTTGGTTGTAAGGGTAAAGTTGGGTAGAAACTTGAAATGACTTGAGATACAGACATTTTCTATACCAGTGATGAAATGAAGTTAATGATACATATGTAGCATTTAGCAAGTTTGAAAAGTTATTGCATGTCATCAGGAAATGGTTACAGGATTTTCTTTAAGTTACTTTTCACTTCAAGTAGTAAACAAGCAACAAAGACAGGAAAGTTTTGTTTTTTTTATTAAAATAAACTGCATGTCAAACATATGTTGTTGACTTAGAGGGTGATCTATCCATTAAGCTGAAACATTAATTATCACAAGCTAGGAGAATCAATCAATTTATGCTAGGGGGATAGATTATAGATGTCTAGTTATATTAAATTACAAAAAAATTAACTATACTTTAGGTATGTTTTAGGCAATGATGACAAATGAAAGTTACTTTGTTATATTTATTGAGCAGGTTCAGTTTTGAGAATTTGATAATTTGTAATTTTTCCTGTAAACATAGAAAACACAACTCATCTAAAGATTTATAAGTTCTATTTTTTTTTTAATATTTTCCATTTTATGGAAGGAATTTTATTGGCATCTTTTAATTGCCAACAATAAGTACAAAGTGATGTGCTATTGTGATGTTTTATTATTAAAAGATAAGGTGTGAAAATAATGGTAGGTTTTAAAAGGATTCTTGGTACAACTGATATAAAATTTTATTACTGTGGGATTTTCTATGGTAGAAATAGAGCATAGGTAGACTACAGAGTCAAATATTTGTTTGCTAATGGACACCAAATTGGTTTTCAGAAATTGTAATTATTGTTATTCTGATCATTAATGTTTTTAGGTTGTTGTTGATTGTTTAGGGTGTTATAGATGCTTAAAATTCTAATATGTTATTTACTGATTTAAAGGTTATCCATCCAGCTATAGCTCAATTTTAGAGTATTTCTATTAAAAATTTTGCTAAGAGGGTTATTTTTAGGGAAGTGCTTTTCAACTCATTTTAGGAATTTATGCCCTAAATTAGTACTTATCATCTGGTTAAATGGGGATGTATACCAAATGATTTTTCTCTATTATTATTGTTGTTGTTGTTATTATGATGTTTGTTATATTTCAGGTCAGGTCATTTGTAGCTGCTGTTTTTAAGGGCACTGTCATAAAATTTGCTATGTTTATAAAAGATATCTTCATTAGAAGAGTTGTTACTAATTCTGTTTTCAACAAAGAAAGGTATATACTTGATGATAGATTTAGGGTGGATGTATATAGAATTAGCATTAGTTTTTAAGTATGAAAAGTAAGTTTTGACTAGATCAAGTATTACATCTAGGAAATCATCTTTTTTTGAGATCAGTTTTTATAGTAACATTAAGGTTAAGACTTTCAGTTCCCTATGTATTAATTTTTTAATTCTACTGGCTTTAACATGAGTGGAATTATAAGGCCATCATTCCTGTACAACTCTATATCCACAATATTTATATTATTATGCGCTATCAGGTTGTACAGAATAAATAGACCAAAAAGATTTGAGGACTCAGCGGAGTCCAGAGATCCCATTGTGATGTCAAATAGATCTTCACATTTGTTTTTTTTCTCCACTGTTCATTGTTGCAAATTCACCGTTCATTACTATATATATATATATATATATATATATACACACAGTCATCTGAAGACAATACTGTTTCACTCTATCATAGCCTTTCAGTATGGTTAAACATCCAATCACTTTTAACCTGGATTAAAACTCAATAAATTTGACTGATGTCAAAGATACTACCTCTTAGCTATTAGTGTATGGTGGAGGAAGGCAGATTTTAGGATGTTATTTACACAATGTAAACCAACACTATATATATATATATATATATATATATATATATATATATATATTGAGCACTCTGGAAGAATGGTAGAATTTGAAAAACAGTAGCTACTCTCACATGCACACATCGCTCATTCACTAATGAATTAGAGCACTCTGGCTATTGGGCATGCATAATGACAATATCCATGCTAAAAAGGCTGCCTTCTTCCACGGAACACCCATAGCCCAGAGGTAGAATCGCCGACTGATGCCAATTCAGTCGGGTTTCAATCCTGGGTTAGAAGCGATCGGAGTCTAACTGTACTGATGAGCTGTGATACAGTGAAACAGATCTGTCTGCGGATGACTATATGACTATATATATATATTTCTGAGATAAGATAGTATTCAGACTATTGCCCTCATTTTTGTTGCGATTATGAATACATCAAGAAACTGGAAGACCTCATTACAAGTGGTAGCTATAGAAAGGTAAAAGTAGACCCCACGTTAAAAACAGAACATCAGCTATTGCAGATCCTAATCAAGAACAAGGATCACTTCCAGCCTAGGACATACAGGCAATTGTCTCAATGTTACAGCAACCTACCTCACATGCATGGTCTACCTAAGATTCATAAAGACAGTATTCTACTCAGGATAATTGTTAGCAGCCTAGGCTTGGTGTGATACCCTCTGAGTTGCTTCTTTGTAGATATAATTAACCCGCTGATAGGAAAGTCACAATCATATGTTCAAAACTCTGCCCACTTTTTGGAACTTATCAAAGATGCTCCGATCCAATGCAACCAGATGGTGAGCCTGGATGTGATAAGTCTGTTCACTAAGGTACTCATGGTGGAAGCACTATCGGTAGTCAGGGACAGACTGGCCTTGGACTCATCCCTACGAGAATGTACCAGTGTTCCACTAGACAACTTGATGAAGATGCAGATTTTCTGCACACAATCAACACACTTCGGATTGGGATCAGACATATCAGCAGGATGAAGGCTTAGCAATGGGCTCACTGTTATCACCATCACTGACTAACATCTACATGGAATACTTTGAAGCGATTACATTAGAATCCACAGTTTTAAAGCCATCTCTATGGCTGAAATATATTGATGATAACTTCATACTCTGGACACACCAGGAAGAGGTCCAGATGCTACTGGACCATGTGAACTCACTAAGATCATCCATACAGTTCACTATGGAAAAAGAGAGTGACAACAAACTGGCATTCCTGGATGTGCTAATAACTCGAACAGATGTGGGGTTCAAGACATCCGTATACCGCATGCCAACATACATTGGACAATACTTCAACTTCAACCACCCATACAATGTTTAGAAAGGGATTGTCCGCTGCCTTCAACATTGAGTAAAAGTATTAAGCGGCGACCCAGAATCATATGAACAGGAAACGGTCAGTATAAGCAGTACCCTACAATGAAACAATTATCCAGTGTACATGACAACAACTTCAATATACAGGGAAGGGAGGGTGCATGAGGATAACAACTCTCAGAAAACAGCCTCAGTCTGGAGAAAATACAAGTTACTGGAGAAAATATAAAGGATCTGTGGTTCATATAACATAAGGACAATCATTAGAAGTGGTTCTATATTTTGCAGGTACCTCTCCCAAGTAAGACCCCCAACAGAGGAAGACATGACTAAGGACTATGTGTACACCATTCCATGTAGTTAAGGAAAGAAATATAAAGGAGTGACAGGCTGCCTCCTTAAGGTAAGGCTACAAGAACATCGCAAGGCCATAACATGAGGAGAGATTAAAAAATCAGGTGTAGCTGACCACATATGGAGGAAGAAAGGGGATCACCACCCCCTCTGGGATGGAGTTGAAATTATAGATAGAGAATGCCAATGGAAACTACATAAACTAAAGGAATCAGTACATATGATAGGCTTCAAAAATCTCTTAAGCCGACCATACATAGAGATGAACGCAATATGGGAACCAGTAATACGGAGTGCCAGAGAAAATTATTAGTGTCAAAAAATTGCAATATGAGCTCTGGTAAAAAAAATTCTAGAGAAAACCATCAACAGTAAAAACTGCAATATGAACTCTGGTAAAAAAAATACTACAGAAAACCATTAACATTAAAAATAATAGAGAAACCCATTAACATCAAAAATTGCAACATGAATTCTGGTTAAAAAAAAGGGTTAGTGGACATTAGGTTTGGACTTATAGTCCAAAAAATTCAATTGTTCTTCCTTAAGAACTCATAGCCCAGTGGATATAGATGTTGGTTAGTTCCTGTGAGTTCAATACTAGGCTACAGCAGTGGTGAACAAGTACCTTGCATGGTTAAAGGGAGATAACTCATGACTTCTAATCGAGGCATTACTAAGCAAGGAATGAAGATCATTTACCCCAGTGATTGTAATAAAGGCTTTGGTTCAAAATTTCTAGCACCTGAAGAAGGCCGGAGCATACAAGGGCCGAAACATCATACAAATGGTAACAATGATGAGGAGCATAGTCTGAATAATGTAAATACTATATATATATATATATATGTGTGTGTGTGTGTGTGTGTGTCTGCATGTATAGATAGAGATATAGAGATAATGTGAATATAGGGATCAAGGGCTTCCTCTAAAGATCACATTCATGTATAAAACTGCCAGTCACCATGTGGTGTTGATCCTTCTGTCTACAATCTATGTCTATTAACATTATTTATTCCCTATAAAGATAGCAAATTTTGAAAAATTAGAAAATATGTCTTAAGGAAAAATATCCCAATTATGCCTAATGTTTTCAAATATAAAATTCAACTATACCAACAAACTCCAAAGGGAAACTGATCTTGAATTTCAGAAACAGTCTTTCTGCATTATCTAAAGGTAGCTTGTAAATCTTATGATACCAAAATTGTACCAATATTTTCCAATAGAAAAAGAGTTTATGTAATTAAAGAGACCAACTAGCAAGAAAATGATATAAAAAAAACATTAGCAACAACAATGGTTTCAGTGGAATCAGTGACACTCAATTTGGTTAATTCAAGGTCTACTATACACAAACGACTTCCAATATGCTAGAATTACTTTTGTGTCAATCCAAATTAAATCTTAGTTTTTTACTTGGTTTCTTGAAAAGATGTTCTTTTTTTCTTATGCTTTGAGGTGCCAGCAGAAACTCTTTAGAACAACCTCTGATAATAAACAAAGACACACTGATATAGAAACAGACTTTGCAATACAAATAATGACACAGTTTTTAGTTTACAAACAATTTTCACTTTTTTCCTTCTTATTGTCACTGGCTATAACTTTTGGATTGGATTTATTTTCAGCAATAATTACTATCATTGAATATAAACCTTCACATAGAATGATGTGGATATTCCTATATATTACATTTTATGCTCATTCTACAAAGTTTAGATCATTCAATAAAATAAAAACATATCAAAGTTAAAAGTGCTAAAAATTTAGAATATTTAAAAATTTAAAATATGTATAATAGTAAACTAAAAATGCTAGTACATAAA
Organism: Ascarosepion bandense; assembly: GCA_037127315.1. Taxonomy (NCBI): domain Eukaryota; kingdom Metazoa; phylum Mollusca; class Cephalopoda; order Sepiida; family Sepiidae; genus Ascarosepion; species Ascarosepion bandense. The sequence goes on along the minus strand of JBBBDQ010000529.1, from coordinate 2,641,500 downwards.
ATTCACTTTAATGTTTTATGAGCATTTTTCAAGGAATACACCTCATAATTTAGTGAAATATAATTATGTAAAAATCAAATATTGAAAAATAATATTTTCTTCAGAGTTAACATTATTTTTTATTGCAAATATAGATGTAAAATTAATATAAAAACTTTTTTCTTATAACCTGATATGCTTGTGTAATTTAAGCAGAGTTTCTTACAGTAATAAATAACAGGATATATTCAGTTTTATATCTGATGTAAAAAAAATTTTGGTTGAAAAATTAATCAATATAATTTTTTTCTATAAATTTAAACACTGATAATCTTATTCAAAGATTTTTATGCAGAACTTTTAAATGCTTTATTGTAAGTTTTCTCATCTGAAAAAATAAGCCAAGTTTACGTTTGTCCTCATCTTTGTTGTTGTTATCACATTTCAACTGTTATGCTCTGCGACTTTTATCAGGTGCTTCTCAATCTGTATATTGTTCAAGAAATTTCAAACTGAAACCATTATTTAATCTAAGAGTTATATTCTTGTTCCACTGACCATATCCAGGGATATGTATTCTGACCATATTTCCATTATGCCCAAGTACACACTGATTAGCTAAGAGATTAATATCACAATTATTATATCACCAAAATCCCACATCCCACTGCTTTAAAATATTAGGCTAATGATTTGTGGACAAGTTGAAATCTAAAACTAATCTGCTTGCTGATGAGTGTCGCTGCTGCTTCTCATCACACCACTTGTGTCGGAGGGTACAATAGCAAAATGGGATGATAACCATGAGATGAAGACAATTTGTTTGTATGTAAATAATCATTTGAACTGAAATTTTTTTTCTTAATTTATACTTAACCATACACAGACTAAAATGATTTAGGTAGATTAATAAAAATATGTTGAAAACACTGTGGTCAAGTAGAGAGACACTTCAATTAGTTGCTGTTTTTATTAAATAACAAGTAAAGAGTAACAAATTAAAAGAATTCAAGTAAATAAGAGTGCAGCGATTAGGTCAACAGTCATACCAATCCAACATTGTTATCTTCAATACACCCACTAAACTAGTCTGGTGATTATTTGGGATTGTTATCATGTGGAAAAGCCTCCAACTGACCTACATGATTTGGGATATATGATAGCATAAACTTTTCCAAAATTTGTAGATAAATCCTAAATTTGATAAAATGAATCAAGACTAATTCTAAGCATAACCCACTCCATGCAAGAACAGTATTCGTTTTCCTTAACTTTCTCTTAACTAATATTTGACTGTCAAACTTGAAGATGGTAAACATTAAAGTCACACTCCATATATCTTTAAACTACCATTCCAACTTTCAGTCTTTGTTCTTTTCAGTGATTTCAAGAAATATGTCTATATTTTTTATAATCTATATGTTCTATGTGCTCAAACTGTTTGAGCCAATTTTTTATTGTGTTCACACATATTCTCAGAAATTATCATTTTCTATTGCATATGAAAAGCCAGAATATTTAGCTATTCTTTTGTAAAATAGTTTTACTTGATTTAAAAATTTGGAGCCTCTCCAAATAAGAACCATTTGTGCTAGTGATTTTTATAACAGTTTGAACATTCAACTTCAGAAACTATTGTTCTGGACAACTTAAGTTTATAAAATCTTTGCTTTTGTTTCTGGTGATAAACTATGTGTTTTGCCTAGCACAACAAACTGATTTCTAATAGAAAAATATAATAAATAAAATATTTCACAACATAACCTAGTAGATAAAAGCTCTCGTTCATTAAATTGGTCACACAGTAATTGTGACTTCAATCCTTGGTCTGGAAACAGGGCAAGTAATAGCTGAGCAATATTAAATAAGAACAAGATAAAATATCTCTAGACGTGGACATTAGGTGAACAGGAACAATTTATCAACATAGAATAACTAAATGGCTTGGTTCACAATGCCCTGCAGCTTACCTGGTTCAGCAAAAACATGAAAAAGACATGCACAATGACTGAAATGTGATAACAAAAATATATGGACATTCATCTAAATAATGTTAATAATGATAACTCCTCATTTCAGAAACTGAGATAGATATATCATTTTAGGACTGAAAAATACAGTGTGATGTTAATTTTGAGTGATACTTTTAAGCTAAGTAACAATAAGATTGATGACAAAAGAAATTTAACAAGTATATATTATTATAGTTAAATTATTCAAGTCAAATCAGTTAAAAAGATCCATAAAATATACCTTAATTTTATATATAATATTATGGTGCAAATATTATATTAAAAATTACTTTAAACTTATTAAGTGAATTTGTGTTTTTATATTAAGTGGTTATATATATATATATATATATATATATATTGATTGTTTAATTACTTAGTTTCTGGTCATTATAAGATTAGACCAGTGCACATTTGTATAAAAAAGTGTTCAATACAATCATATTGTAGAACTTTTGAATATTTCACTGTTTACCCTTTTATTGTTAGGAAGGCTCAAGTAACATGGAAGTTTTGAACATGTAATTTTTAAAATTACAAGAAATTATAACGTTTTCATCCATGGTTGTATGAATTAATAAATATTTTTTGGTATGGTTACACTTATGGTTACACTTAATTTCTCTTCTTTTGTTCAATAATTCATTTTTGTTTGGAAATAGGTATTCCATAATCATACCAAAAAATACTTATTAGGTTCATAGAACATGGATGAAAATGTTATAATTTCTTGTAATTTAAAAAAATTGCACATTCAAAAATTCACTGTTATGTGAGCATTCTGAAAAAAAAAATGTAAATGGTAAAATCAGTTATAGCAAATTGCCTGAAGACACCACTTGTGGTAGAAACCTAGGTTGCGTAATAACTCGTTTACAAATGAAGAATATATATATTACAAAATTGGTATTAACCAACATATTTGACTTTGTTTAAACATTATTTTTAACGAATACTCATATTTGATTGGATAGACTGTTTTTTTCTATAATTAAACAGTACATTTTAATTATCCACTAGTCTAGATGCTTTGAAAAATCTTATTTGGAAAATAACTATCTTCTGGCAGGATTTGAACCTGCATACTCCCATATACTGGGGAGATGCCACAATTAGATCTGGTGTGTTTTACAACCCAACTACAGTTGATATGTGGCTGAGTGGTAAAACACATCAGATCTAATCATGGCATCTCCCACCACCAAAAAAAAGGTCATTGATAAGGCACAATTTCTAAGAATCAATGATTGAAATAAAATGTTTACCATATATATCTCTAATAGTAATTAAAAAATTATTGTTAATTGAACAAAGTTAGGCAAATTTAAAATATATGATTGAAACAAAATTTTAATAAAATTAATGTGTAAAAAAAGTATTCATCCACAAAAAATCTCTTAAATATGATCAAATAGTACATGAGTATACAAATCTAATAGTATGCAAATATTCTCGAAGCAAACTTTGATATCAATTTATATACAGTGTGTTTCAAACATCTGATCCCATAGAATAAAAGAAAATCATTGGAATATTTTTTTATTTATCAATAAGTTTATGATTTACATGTTCAAAATAATATATGCCAAAAGGCAAAATCTGAAAATTAGAAAAACTAATTGATTAGTCCCTGCTAAAGAAAATTATAATTTTAAATCCATGTCCTATGTGACAATACTTTTGTGACAATTTGTATATTATCAAAATAAAAGCTCTCTTAAAATTTATTTTAAAAAGATAATAATCATAATATAAAAAAAAAATCAATTCAAGATATATGGGCATGATCATGCTCAAAGCATAACACACCAAGATTGCTCTTACTAAAAGTAATAACGAAGCCAAAATAAATCAATGGGTTTCAAGTATTTAAGGGTATTCAAAAAGCCAAATTAATGAGTGGTTAGTAAGTATTTTAAGCATAATTTATTCAAGAGCTAAATTAATTAGTGTTAGTGATTGGCAAGTATTTTGAGCATCATGCATTCAAGAAGAAATGAGAAGGATAAATTAATCAGTAGGTGGCAATTATTTTAAGGGTCATGTATACAAGATGCAATCATGAGGCCAAATTAATCAGTGGCTGGAAAGTATTGTAAGAGTGATGTATTTAAGAGGCAAATTTGTGGCCAAATTAATCAGTGGCTGGAAAGTATTTTAAGGGACAAGTATTCAAGATGCAAATTTGTACCAAAATTAATCAGTGGTGAGCAAGTATTTTAAAGATCATGTATTTAAGAGAAAATCCATGAGGCCAAATTAATCAGTGGGTGGCAAGTATTTTAAGGGTCATGTATTTAAGAGGCAAATTTAGAACCAAATTAATCAGTAAGTGGCAACCATTTTAAGAATCATGTATTCAAGAGGCAATCATGAGGCCAAATTAATCGGTAGGTGGTGAAGTATTTTAAGGGTCATGTATTTAAGAATGGTTTACATTCTTATTGCTAACTATTAACTTTGCACGCTTATGATTGTAACCACAGGAAAAAATGAATGGAAAACATTTCTTTTACTTGAACATTATATATGTTTGTATGTAAATATGTGTGCTTGTTAATGTGAATTCTTCATTTTCTGTAAGAATGGAAATTGTCAAACAGCAGTTTTGTATTTTAACAAGTTGCTTGCTGTGGTGACCATCTAGAGAATGCGTTAAGTCTTACTGGCACCTTCCTTTCTATAAACATAATAGATTCCAGGTGTTGATTATAGACAAACTCTAAGAGAACATTGAGAAATTCATGCAGTCAGTGGAGCCATAATTACTGACAAACTCAAAGAAAAAAAAGAAGAAAAATAAAACAGTCATAATAGGTTTCATAGTGGGGGTTGGAATGAATATAAAACAAGTTGAGTTTTCCTTCCTTCGATTCTTGAAATTTCTCAAAGACCCCATTCGTTCCCTAAACTTTGTCAGTTTTTTTCTTCTCTGCTTATCTCTTTTCATTATACAACGCCCAATTTGAACACTTCCCTGCCCCCTGCAGAGTAAATGGCAACACAATGAGGAAATTTAAACAATTTTGTTCAGTGTTTTCAAAAATAGAAAATTTTTTGTAAAAGAAATAATAATAATAATAATAAGAGAAGCAATAGAAAAGGAGTACTTTAATTGTAATGTTAATAATATATGCCAACAAATTATAATCTAAAGGTTATAGAGTAGTATGGTTAATTACTGATTGATTATATCAAAGAAATAATATATATATTAATTTTAGTAATAGTAGAATTAACTGAATTAATAATAATAGTAACAATATAAATAACAAATTATATCATCATTTTGATATTAATAAGAAACCAAATAATATTTATTTTAAAAAAAAGATATATTGATATAAAACTAATAAAATAACAAATGACCAAATAATACTGTTAATAATAATACTGTTAATAATAGTAATGGTAAGTGTAAGATTAATAATTAAAACAAATGCAGAAGGAATAAATATAAATTACTTGTGACTCAAATTGTTATAATAATAAGACAATTATGAAGAAATAATGAAAATTATAATGAATAATTATTACCAACTAAATCAAAGCATTTACTAACAACACAACAGTACTAATAAGAATCATAAGGGTGCAGAGATGGTGAAAAATATTAAAAATGGAGGTCATATTCCTCAGGCAATGGTTTTTCTTGTTTCATACTTTCTTTGAGTTTCTAAAGAAAAAATATAGTCCAAGTTTAAAAACCAAAAACAATGTGCAAAGGGAATAATTAAGTGAAAACAATGGTATTATGACCTCAACAAATGGGACAGACATATGTCTTGTATTCATTCATGTTTACATCAATAAAACTAATTATATATATGTGCACACATACAAATATATACCTCAGTATATTTTTATGTAGATAAACATTTTGTAGGTATGTATATGCTTATATATATATATATATATATATATATATATATATATGTGTGTGTGTGTATTTTTATACATATCACATATATATATATATAGAGAGAGAGAGATATGCACACAAATATAGGAAAGCATATGTATACAAATATAAATATGTATAGTAAATTTATACATTAAGACAAACACAAACTCTTGACAATATGACCAATGAAGCCCAGCAGGTCATTAAGGTTTATTCAAGGGAGAGAAAGCTGTCCCCTCCCTCAATACAATGCATAATAATTGGGACATAGTTTATTTCTTGGTATTATTTCAAGGTTGCTTTATACAGGGATCATGTGTTCTCACTTGGATAATCCATTCAGAGAGCACAAGGACTTTGCAGTGGGATTCATTCAAATTACAGTTTAATATTATCCAAAAACTGCAGGGAATTGAGAAATTATAATAGACTTATTAGTACATGTATGTTGACAAATGCAGACATGTTTGAAGCAAATTTTTGACATCTCTTTAAAAGCTCAATAACCAGATACACACAGAAAGTATTGTGTATGATTCAAAATTATATGTAAAACAAGCAACACAAACTATAAATATGCATAGATTTTTTTTTTAATTTAATCTGTAATTTATATGGTTAATTATGAATTTAAAATATACTTATTTTTATGTGATTTATATAAGTAGATATAATAATGACTTTCAGTGTACATGGTAAGCATGTGTGTGTGTGGTGTATATATATATATATATATATATATATATATAAATCATTTCACCCCAAGCAAGGCAATAAACCCACTAACATGCAAGGGTTTATAGAGTATGAAAAAACATGAAAAAAAAAAGAAAAAACATTATTAAGGATGGAGTGTGATAAAATAACAAGAATTAAGAAGACAGAAGATAAAAATTGACATTGCATTTAAACTTTTGAAGATCAAAGCTGCCTGAAAAGCAAGATGCTGAAAGAGAATTCTAAAAGAAAGAAGTACCAGAGAAGAAACTGTTAGTGTGGTATTCAAGCTACATCAAGCCATTTCTGCTCCATAAAATGATATAACCTATCTGCTAATCTAGTCAGTCAGTTAAGTGCCATACGTGATACACACTTGGGCGATCATGTCTCGAAAGGGACATGACTGACTGGGCAGAAGATTATCCCGCAGTAGGTTGTCTTTACTTTCTGTGGTAGACTGGTTGCCATCCAAAGCTATAGAAACCAATCTATCCTGTTACTTAACCCATAACTGGAAGTAAGAGATGGTTTAATACCTTTCCCAAGGGTAATTGCATGTAAGTGAATTCAAGGAATTCAACTGGAATTTAAACTCAGTTCCCTGATTTCTCGTTGCAATCCAACATCCACTGCACCACGACACACATCGAGCTAATCTAGTACTTGGCTTAAATTTGTAAAGTCAACATATCAAAGAGCAATTTTGATGAAAACATCCATAGAAAAAACATAGGGAAGCTATGTTGCAGTGGTAGAAAAATGACTAAAACCAAGATGCCAAATCATGAGCAATAATATTGCACAATTTTCTTTGGATTTCATCAAAAATCTCAAAATATATCTAAGGAGAAGTAGCAAACCTGATGTAGCAACAATATTTGATTTATCAATGAATGGTAGATTTATAATGTGCAAGATAGATTCTGAGAAGAAAAATTTTCTAGTCTGATATAGTGAAGTGATTTTCCTATCAGCATACTTGGCATTTGATTGCATTTATGTCAGTGGAAAATGTTACACTTAGAAGGCACAATAATTTTCTCTCCTAGTTAATTAATATCAGCCATGCTGATGGAGAGGTAAAAATGGTTCTCTAAAATGATGAAAAGAGAGTAGTTTCGTTTGGAGGCATTACAAGTAACAAGCCATTATTTGCCTCAGTTGCATTCATAAAAGGTGTAAAACTAATACAACTGAAAAATATATGATTTCTACATGACTGGTACTAAAACGTTTTGGCAGTTCTAGAACATCCTTAGTAGCTAACATTATTGGAATGATGGCACAGTATATTACTTGATTGTTAAACATTGTTGCAATAGTAATGAAAATTAAGTTACATTTTACAGAACTCTGAAATGCTCTAGTTAGTCTTTATGATAAGTGTAATGATTACAGTGTCATCAACAAGTAGCTGCAACTTTATCCATCTGCTGATGTTATAATATTTTGCTGATCAAACGACCATCACTTGACAGTAAGCTGCTCTCAAACTGGTATACCTCAAAAGATGGTTAGTTATGCTGCAAACCGGATTCTAAGAATGGTAAGAATAGTCACAAAGAGTTTGTAATTATAACTAGAGCTGTCAGTAACACACTCTAAAAGCATGGCTTGCAATCTTGTAGAACAGAAAAAATGCTACTTCTGAAAAAAAAAAAAATCACATGCAGGAATAAATCTAAAGTTTGCAAAGGAATATTTATATCAATTAGAATAATATTTTTGATTTGCTCAGAAGAAGATTGAGTTAGTCTCAGTTCCCAACATTGTTTGGATTAAAATAATAAAAAATTCAAGCCTGAAAATATGCAAAGCATGGAAACAACATTGTAATGATACAGAATGATTTTGTATGATCAAAAGTAAATTGTTTTTAAGGTTAACTTTTCAGTTATTGCTAATACTGTTTTCCCTGAATATATCTGTACTACTTGGCCCACAGGTTGAACTTAGTTATTAAGCCACTAAATTCACAAATGTTTTAATCCTCATGGATATCTGGGATAATCCCCAAACTAGAATCTGGGGCCTTAAACCTAATACATCTATTTATGAAAACTGAAAATAAGTAAAAAAATTTAATTTCAATTTTGAAACTACCACATTTTGTTTTAAACCACTTGAAAAAGTACTATAATAAAGTTTAAAAAATAAAAATACCATGTTTGTTTCACAATATTGATAACTTTTTAAAAAATGACAGTAAAATGAATATTAATGTAGTACCAAAATATACAGATGGAAGTTTTATCTTTTGTTGAAATATCTATATGCATGTATGCACAATTACCCTAGGGTATATTTTTCAGATATTGTAATGTATTGGAACCAAATACTTGTCAGACTTTGTTATAACATTCTCCTGAGAGGAGAGTCTTTCCATTTTAAAAATCAACATTTTAGGTTGTCAGTATCGAGATCCATTAATTTTTGCCACTAAATACAAACTTACAGTTGTTGTGGATAATAGTCCAGTCTTTAGATCAACAGATATTCATATAAACTAGCAGAACATGTGGAATTTCCATGGAAGGAGAATTATGATTTCCTGGAAAAACTTTACTTTGTCATACTACAAATGATAGTAATGTTTTCAAACATAAAGTTATTGGATAATAAAATAACAATAACACAGAGTGTCATTTTATTAAAATATCTATAAAAGTAATGTCCATAGAAGCTACTTTACTGTAATCTTATATTAAGCGGCGTATGCACAGACCATAACCAAAATACTGTACGCTATTTTGTGAGAGATTTTGAAAGAGAAAACGTTTTTTTTATTACTAAAAAATCATCACAATGAATGCAAGTTAGTTCTAAATGATGCTAAGCTGTTGTTTGCTAATAATGGCTCTAAGGACTACTGGCGGCTCTGCAAAAGTGTGCTAAACAACCGCAATCCTTCAATTCCTCCACTATTCAATAATTTTGAGGTTCTCACATCAATAACAGACAAAACTGAATGCTTTTTTTCACAAATTCTCTTACAACTCACCTGGAGTACCCATACCTGACTTCTCTCCTAGAACTGAGGCCCAACTGAGTGATATATACATAATTCCCTCTCTGGCTTCTAACATTATTTCTAAGCTTAACTCCCACAAAGCAAGTGGATGTGATGGTATTCCAATCATGGTCTTTAAGAAATGTGCTCCTGAACTCGCTACTATTCTCTTGAAACTCTATAACTATAGTATTGCTGCTTCTTGCTTCCCTGCTTGTTAGAAGTCCTCCGCTGTAGTTCTTGTCTTTAAAAAATTTGGAGAGACCTCAGACTCTTCTATCAACCTATCAGCTTCTTACTGCTTTTTGACAAAGTATTTAGAATATTATCAATCCTAAAAGGATTCTTTTTGACAAGCATTATGGCTTCCACTTTATTAGGTCTACTGCTGATGTGCTAACAGTCATCACATAATACATATATCAGGCGCTTGATAAGAATGGCAAAGCCTGGACTGCTGTCTTGGATATCTTGAAAGCATTTGATAGGGTTTGGCATGTTGGTCTTCTGCACAAGCTATGGGGCTATGGTATAACTGGATGATTGTTTGAGTTAATTCAATCATTTCTGTCAAATTGTAAAATGATGTCATTTTGAATGCGCCTACTTTCAAATCCATTCATGTGAATGCAAGTTTCCCTCAAGGTTTTATCCTAGGTCCTATGCTCTTCCTGGTATTTATCAATGAACTTGCTGATTTAATCATTTAAGTTGACATCTATGCATATGACAACACTATCTACTCCAATCTCAAAATGAAATCTACCAGGGCTGACAAAGCAGATCTCGCTTCTGCTCTTGGAAAGGATCTCTAATCTGTGATGGATTAGGGTAAGAAATGGCTTGTAAATTTTAATGCTGCCAAAATGAAGTTGCTCTACTTTAATCACCATAAAGAAGTTTTCCTACCTTCTATTAATATTGATCACACTAGTCTCTCTAAAATCAATACACTGCATCTCTTCAGCCCATCTCAAGTGGAATGAATACATTGAATTAATATCTACATCTACTGCTAAGAAGGTTGAATCACTGTGCTAAGCCAGGAAGTTTTTCCCTCATCTGAATCCATCTTGTATATTTATAAATCTACCATTCAGCCATGCATTGAATACTGTTGCTATGTCTGGTCAGATGCTCCTGCTGAGTTCTCAACAAAATATAAAGGAGGATCTGCAATGTAATTGCTCCTAATTTGGCTGCTCACTTTTAGCCACTTTCTCACCAATGAAATGTGGCTTCTACTCTGTTGAGTTTTATTTCCCAGTGCCCCACCCTCATGAGTTTACCTGTTCAACTAGACAGGCAACTACATCCCACACTTTTATCATAAAAATAGGCAAGTGTAACTGCCAATTCTACTCTAGTAGTTTCTTTCCTCGCACTTCTTGCATGTCGAACTTCCTTCCTCATGCTTGCTTCTCTGATAGCTACAATTTCCAGAAGTTTAAATGCAACATCAATTGCCATCTTCTATCTCCATGACTCCCATCTCTATCTTTCTACAACATCATCTGTACTCTTTTCTTTTCCATCATCCGTCTCCTCTCATTGTAACCCCTGCACACTAGTGGTAGTACTGTCTTGCTTGGGAGGTAAAAATGATTATAACAAAAAAAGTTTAAAAATATATTTTTCAATATTCTTTTCACTCTCATCCAGTTTTTTGGGATTTTTTTTTTAAAGAACATTCTTTCTAAGCCCTTCAGTCATCATCATGGAGTTTATCAAAATAAAACAAGGAAGCAGAAAGCTTCCTTGTTCTGAGGAATACAACTATATTGTTGACAAAATTAGAGAATCTAAAATTTACTTGATGTGGAGACAAGATAAACTGTGTTATGCAAAAAACTGACAACAATCAATGATGTAATTAGCAGAACATCTTTGGAACACTTGCATCCACCAACACCTGGACAGTTGATAATTCGAAAAAACTGGAAAAGAGCTTGAACTTAGATGTAAAACGTTGACAAATTGTCCTGTCAGTGAATTGCCTGTTGACAATCTGTCTGCACACAGCATTTTTAAGGTGAAGAAAACAAGTTTAATGCTTACCTAAGGTGAAATCTTTCTTCTAAATTTTAAATATTGGTCATTTATAAAACAGATAAAAATTTTGAGATAAACATTTTAAGTCAAAAGCATGAATACAAACTCTACTATTGATTTGCTTTTTAAATCATTATAAGGTTGTTTTATTCATTTTATATATACTGATATATACGATTATAATCTTTGAAGAGACATTTAAAAATCAGAAAATTTGGTTGTATGTATTTTTCAAGGTGGGCCTTGATGAAGAAACTGATAAATATCACACCAACCAAATTCCAGTTCCTCAATCTCTTGAAAAAACAGAGAAAACCAAGCAGAGAATATCTAAAGATGGAGCCATCCAGTCTTTGCCAATGTGGCAATAGTTTAACAATAAAAGGTGTTTGGATAAAACTGATCATTTGTAAGTTTTTCAGGAAGACAGCAAGGGAAAGATAACAAATGCCCACCTCTAAAGATATCAATGCTGGATATAGATATAGAGGTAGAAGACAATGGTGTAACATGTAAAGTATATAGGGACAGGATGTTGACATTACTGACTGGTGTTTACATTAGCAGACCCTCAGCAGACAATTAGGAGCCTGTAAGCATTTTTGATGGGGAAATCATTTTCAAGTAAATGCAGTTTTGGTTTATCCGACATTGAGAAATAACATTTCCCTTGTATTCAATAATTTTTCACTGCAAGCAACTGTAATTACTGAGAGACAAAATATTCTCAGCTATATAGTGAGAGAAAGAAAGAAATTCAGAATGAATGAAAGACAGCAAGATTGAAAGGTAATGTGTGTGTGTGTGTGTGTGTGTGTGTGCGCGCATGTGAAAGTGAATAAGGTTATATGTATATGTAAGTAGGCATGTGAATGAATATATAAGTATGTGCATGTGTGGTATGAACATTGTATATTTTTCACTCAATATATAAAGAGTGAACACAATACATGTTTTTATATTTGTTTTGGATTGACAATTCAGAAAGACAAGCTACACAAATAAGACTATATCCCAAAATTTAAAATTTTATTTGCAATTTTTAATTGGAAAATGTTTTAAATATACAATTTCCCCAACAATAGATTTGAATAACTGATTCTTTTAACAGCAGTGACTACTGATCAAGTTCTTGCAAAATGTACTCTTGACAGTGAAGGTTGAAATACCATGTTTAATATGTATTAAAAGAATGAAAAAAACTTCAAAGATAAAACAATTTTGTTACTTCCACCAATTATGTTTATAACTTTCAAGATCTATCAAAACAGTGTGTGTCGACATATAAATCAACACTCTACAGAGTGTCCCTAAAGTCTGGACACTTAAGAAATCTCATAACTTATATTTTTTTACCTTCGCAGATACACATCAATCTTTGTATCACAGTTGATGGAAATCATATGTTACTTATAATTATTCCAATTCAATAAAATGTTGTTGAAAATTTCATTTCTTGTAAATACACATTTTTGCCTATGTATCCATACTTATGGATGTGCATTGTGGTGCAGTGGATATTGACTCAGAACGACAAATCAGAGTGCCGAGTTCGAATTCCAGTTGAATTCCTAGCATTCGTTTACGCACAGATACCCTTTGGAAAGGTATTAATCCATGTCTTCCCTCCAGTTATGGGTTAAGTAATAAGACAGATTGGGTTCTATAGCCTTGGCTGGCAACACATATGGCACTTAACTGACTGATCCAGACTTTAGGGAAATCCTGTATAACTGCTTTACATGTGAAACTGATAATCACCATGCATTGTTGATTTCTGTATCCACACAGTTTATATCTACAAATGGTTTATTCTCAAAGTACCATTTCCATTATTGATTTACATTACGTATTGATTCAGGTATTATAAGAAGCATAATAAATGGCCGAGATATAAAAAGAAAAACAACAAATATATTTAATTTCAGTTTTTTGCAATAGATTCCATTTTTCATGAATCTCATATCTGAATAAATTTAAACATTCCAATTCTGAATTATTAAATTCTTTCAAAATGAATTACATCTTGCCCCAGAATCCTGGGCAAAAAGTCCTAGATTTGAGCAAGGCTAAGCTAATGTGAGTAAATAACTAAATTCCTATCCACAAGATAGATGAAAACTAAATGCAGAATACTCAAAACCAGTTTTCAAAAAGCAGCTTTGGAAAACTTTCATACAGATTTAATATAATTTATCCCTTGGGCCATAGATAAATTTTACTGTAATCTGGAAATTGTGATTGTAATGTTTTTAGGGATTCTTTCTTATAGCAGACACACTATTTAGCCTCTTAAGTTAGAATTAAAATATCAGATTTTCTTTTCTGTTTGTTTTTTTTTTAATTGATATCATCTCATGCAAGGCAGAAAAGCTACTAAAGTGAAAGAGATTAAAGGGAGTGAAAAATAAAGAACAAAAGCATTAATAATGAATGGGAAGAGAAAAGAGTAATCAGGAAAACAGTAGATACTGAAGGATATTGCATTTACATTTTTGTATATTAAAGTTGGCTGGAAAGCATAGAGCTTGAAAGGAGTTCACAAGTGAGAAATGTGAGCAAAGAAACTTAGCAGAGCATTTATATCTAGCCAGCTCAACTGCAAATTGATGAGATCTTAACAACAGTCTAGTACCACACATAAGTTTAAAAAAAGTCTAGGTACCATTATGAAGAGTTCATCCGAACAATTGCCATGAAAATATTTATAGAAACAAAGATATATAAAACTTATAAATTACATAACTAGAAATGTATATTCTTGTTCATCTTTGGATATCCTAAATAAATATCTCAGTACTATGTAGAGTATGTTATCAATGGTTTGGTTTGTATAACAGCATATTAACTCTTAATACATCATTTAAAGTAACAATTTTCTTTCTTGTGAGCTTTGGTAATTTTTTTTTCTTTTTTCCAATAATATATTGTTGCTAAATTTCTTCCTTGAATCCAATGCAGTTTTACAATGAAAATATATTGCTCGTAATTTTGCTGGTGTATTTTTATTATTTTCCTGTTTTGATCTCAGTTTGGATATTTACCATTTACCTGTAGCTGGGATGCTAATATGCTCCATAAAAACTTCCTGATCAGAGGCATTGTTGCCAATGTAGTTTTACTATTAAAATATATTGCTAGTAATTTTTTCAAATATATTTTTACATTTTCATGTTTTGATCCCAGTTTAGATGCTCAAGCTGGGACCATCCTAAGTGCTGCCATGCTCCTAAAAATTTCCTGATCAGAAGCATTGCTACCACTCTAGTTTGTCATATACAGAACGATGATATTAATGATAAAATAGTCAGAAAATGATGATTACATCTTGACAGTAGTATATTTTTTCTCATTTCTCTCTAATTTATATGACTGTATCAGATGATGCTATATGTTCATGAATGAAAGTAAACTTACTCCTCAGCTCTCCACTCCTGTCAGAATAAAATCTCAAAACTTATTCATAAGACAGTGGTTCAACTATTTTTCAGCTTTATGTAAATGATCTGCATTCAACTAAACTAGTGACATTCCATCATCACTGAGCAGACTGTGAAATTTTTTACTTAACACAATGAACAGGCATTCTCTCAAGAAGGCCCTGTGCCTTGAGCAGCTATTGGGACTGAAAATCAACAAAGATTTCAAGTGAATACAATCCATTACTAAAGATATTTGAAAAATGGTTTGTTCTGTACCACACCAGTATGTACTTGATTCTGCCAGCTATACCAAGTCAAAAATGGAGTGCTGTTGCTGCTATATATGTAGAGAAGCTGCCCAGTCTTCACGTTTGAGTCCTAATAATCAAAAGGTGTCTCCACTTTTATTTCTTAAAATTATTTTATAATCTTTAATTATTTTCTACTTTACAATGCTTTTCTCCACAGAAGAAACATCACAGTCCTCATGCTTCTATCTCTATTTCCATCAAAAGTGCTCAGGCAAATTATATCCCCTTAGTTCTACCAGTCCTAACCTTGCTACACACATTGTAGTGAACCACCCTCATTCCCTTCCCTATTCCATTGGTGAGAAGTAAGTTCCACTCAAGCAGCTTCTTCCCATGAAACTCTATTTTGCAGAAACTTCTCCATAAGAGGATGCTTCTCCCATTTCTACAATCTTAACTTGTTCAAATTTAGAATTAATTGTTATCTTCCCTACATATCCCAATAAACTGTACCTCATACTTTATAACCTCCTACCATGAGTGGCTCTTAAGCCTTGCATAGGGTAAACACCATGGTAAAAAAATTATCAGAGCAAATATATTGCATCGATATTTTTGTTTATACATAGATGTATACGCATGTGTGTGGATTGTTTATAGAATTAATTTGACAGTGTAAAATATAAATCCATAGTAAAAATGATAATGTGACATGCATATGAATACACACATGGTAAACATGCAAAATTAGATGAATCTTATAAAAAGTCAATGTTACTTGTCTGTTTGTTGGTTCTGTTATGCCTAAGGAAAGAGAACGAGAGGAAATGAGTACAGCAAGGCTCTGTGTATGTGTGTTCGTATCTACTGCTGGTAAGTAATATTATTGCTGCAGCTGGCTCCAGTTGAGATCAAGGTCTTTATTGTTTTTTGGTTTGTTTTTTCAAATAATCTTGATGTAAAAACATTTTTAAAAAAAAGGAAACTAGATTATTATTTTTCTGTGTATCATGTCCCTTCAGGACTTTGGTGATCATAGCTCTCCACAATTTCCTATTTATTGTAGCCCTAAGTAACCTTTGTCTTTTTTCTATCTCTCCTAAACCAGGTTCTGTCAACCATTTACACAGGTCAAGTAAGTAGGTGATGTGTTGCTTTCCTTTGTCTATCTTGCCTTCAGTATATCCAATCAGTATCAGATTTGTCAAACCCTCTTTCCTTAATATGTGCCCTAAAAATTTCAACTGTCTCTTTCTGATGTTAAGTAAATGTGTTCTTTTAGTTTCAGTTTTCTCTAAAACTTTGTCATTCCTCACCTCTTCAGTCCATGGTATTCTCAGCACCTTCTGTAGAATCACATACTGTTGCTTCAAGTCTCTTCTACATCTGTGAGGAGATTGTTCAGAATTCTCTCCCATATAGTTGGACTGATATTTCAGTACTCTTTTCTTTACTCCTAATAAAATTTTCCTTTGATTAACTTTTGGAAGACAACTTTCACTATCCTAATGCACCTTTTGGATTTCAGTAACATACCTTATTATATATATATATATATATATATATATATATATATATATATATATCCAAATAAAGAGAACCAACAGTTTTAGAACTCAAAGCAATGTTAATTTATTGTTGTGAAAATGATTTACATTTAAATGCATAAAACAATATGCTTGTTATTTAAAGAGTTGGTACGGATAGGAGAAGACAGAAAAATTTATGTGTATATTTAATTTAACTAATCAGAATGCAGTTCAGTTTTTAAATTTGAAAATATAGGCTACATGTTTCACAAATACAGGGTTTTTTTTTCAATCTTACTGGGTAGAGTCAACTAATCAAGCCACCATCTAAACTGCTTTACTTCTGGTGCGATGTATTCATTATTGTTACAAGATTATTGTCTTAACTTTCTCTGTATCCCAGCATTTTATGAAAACTAAAAAGAAAGAAAACATTTTATTTTTTGTTCTGACTTACAGGGACCTTTAAGTATAATTATACTATAATTTTTTTGGTTCAGAGTACATTTTTTTTTCCTAAAGTATTAATATGTAAAGATTTTAATATCTATTTAATTAATATTATATGATAATACAAAACACATTATCAAATATATGTAAGTTAAAGGATATTCTTTTATGAAGAATTTTTTTAACCATCTTCTAAGGTTAACATTTTACAATGTTTACATATGATATTTATTTCATTCCATTTATTTAATAGATTTTTATTCTTGAAAAATTTAAGATATATAGCTTTTCATATAGACACAAGGGGCATGGGTCATTTAAAGATTTATATGTTCAAGCTTTTTTTAAAATTTTCCATTTTATTGTAAGAGTTTTATTTGTTTCTTTTAGATACCAAAAATATTTTGATAAGAATGTTCTATTTCTGTACTTATCATTAAATGAAAAAGTGTGTTGATAAAATCTTTTTTTCAGTGAATTCTTAGTACTACCAACATAAATCTTTATATTACTAGAGTTTTCTATAGAAGAAGTAGTACATTCATAAACTATTAATTCTGTAAGGCACCTGTTTTCCAAAGGACAGTCTATAGGGTTCCTACAATTACATTTATTACTGTCTAAATTATTGATTTTGGTTTTTGGATGATTTTTATTTTCAATTAGATTTAAATTTTTATTTGAAATATTATTATAATTTTTTCCAGATTATCTGTACAACTATAACTTAATTTTAGAGTATTTTTATTAAAAATCTGGCTTTATGGATTATTATTTGAGAATGAATCAACATTGCCTGATGACAAGGTAAAATATAGAAATTTCCATGTCACAATGTAAATTAAATTACTATATACATAACATTGAAAATAGCATTTTACCAGTTTAACCAAGTAAACAACAAACTATTTAGAAAGATAAATAGGCTAAAACAAAAAGAATGATATAAAGCATATTACTGATGATTGCAATTTTTTATATACAGATATGCACTTATACATAGATCCACCTCTATATATTAACATTTTCATAGTTCAAAAATGTTTGTACAACTACACGGGTAAAGAATAATTCTCCACCCTTATCATACAGACAAAACATTGCAAGCCTCTCTATCATTACCATGGCAGATGTTCAGATGAGTTACATTCCTTAGTTTTAACAACAACAATCTTTGTGATTAAGAGCCACCATGCCATGTTTATAGTGTCTAATTATCTCTATTCCCTTCATGTTCCTTTGATAAGGAATAAATTCCACTCAGCTTCTTACCCAGAATTGTTACTTTGTGGAACAAACTCCAGAGAAGATGCTTCTCTGACAACTACAATCTATGTCTTTTCAAGTTCAGGATCAACCGACTGATATATATCCTACATGTCCTTATAATATGCATTTCTTAATTCCTCTGTCTCCATCCTTTACAACAATCTTGCTCAGTAAACCTCTATCTTGAGGGGCTCTTTGATATTGTATTGGGATAACTAACAGTAGAAAATAAAATATCACCACACAAAAAATTTAGAAATAAGACTGAAGTTCTACAAAAAAAAAAATTTCATCATTTTTAGTTATCAAGAAAAATTTTAAAAAGTGGATGTTTTTTTATTTTTGACATATATGTGTGCAAGATAAGTCAGTCAGTTAAGTGCCATACGTGATACACACTTGGGCGATCATGTCTCGAAAGAAACATGACTGACTGGGCAGTAGATTTTCCTGCATTCGCTTGCCATTACTTTCTGCAGTATACTGGTTGACAATCAAGGCTCTAGAACCGAATCTGTCCTGATATTTAATCCATAGCTGGAGGGAAAAGTGGCAGATTATTAACTTTTCCAAGGTGAATGCAAAACATTCAACTGGAATTTGAACTTAGCTTTTCAATTTCTCATATCAAGCTGATATCCACTGCACCACAATGCATATCCAATTATGTATTTCACATATCAAAAACATTTACTTTGAACATGTATATCATTCTTAGTGTATTTTTCTTCACATGTGCATGCATGCATACACACACACATACATATAAGTCTGATCCTTTGTTTTCTCCAAATATCAAAATTATTATAACCTGTCATGACTGAGATTCACTCAAAAGAGGCTGTATTTATGACAGGTTTAATTTCATAATAGTCTAACCATCAAACTATTTTTATGTGCAAAGCACACGTGATGGACAATAAAACTGCTTGCTACAATGACATGCATGCTTTATTAAAGAAATTTTATATTCAGTTTATTTCATGTCAGAAAATTTATAGATATCTTTGCTTATGAAATACTTTCAACACTTGCTAACAGCAATGTATTTTTATTACTATAGTTCCATCAATAAGGTCTCTTCTTCACCAATTTGCATCCTGATCTGACCGCAGAACATTGTTCCTTTAATATTATAATTTGAAGGCTTATTTCAATGTTGTACCACTGACTAATATTAGAATGAACCTGGAGATCATTACAGCTTGAAGAAGCAAATTATAAAAGTATGTAGAAATTTGTCATAAAATACAACAAATTCAGTAAAATGTAAGATAAAAACTGCTTCACTTTTGCATTGTATATTTTCATAAACTGAAGTGCCAAAAAAATTTAAAAAAAAGCCTTCTAATAATACGTAGCTTCCATCTTAGCTCTCATAATGGCAACATTGATTCATTTACTCTGTGAAGTGCTGGAGGAGTTGTATTGATATATTTATCCAAAGTTATTTATAACTGAATTTACATAGCTGTGGGAAATTTATCAGAGTTTGCAATGCATCACATACATACTAAATAAAACTTAACTCTAGTCAGTGTAAGAGCCTTTCATTCAACCAGGTGTTGCTGAAACAAACCACTTTCATACATGATAGCAGATTAAATTATTTTTCTGAAACAAACCCTAACTACCAGGGAACATGGCAAGAAAATTGGATATAAATGTTCTGCAACAAAATCTGTGAATGTTATACCTGTCAAGACAAATTTTACTTTCATAAAAGAGGTGCAAAATAACTAGTAATTTTAGTTGAATTGAAAAAGATAAGGGATATAATATGAAGATACAGGAAAAGTACAAGAAAAGAGCAGAGAAATAAAATAATGGATAGTCTGTATTGTGAACGAATTTCTACAGGTCTAACTGGATTATATAAATATTCTTATGACATTCTATACAATTCTCAATGGTACAAAAAGCTTGTTTTGCTTAGATGATGATGATGATGATGATGATGATTTGGAGGAAAGAAGTTTTGAATTTTTATTATCATTATTATCATCAAGAGGAAAAAAACCCAATGAATTCATATCTTGTTTTCCATCATGTATTGATTAAATAACCAGACTCATAAACTGGTTATTCAATCATTTTATTAAATACAAAGGAAATGGTGTGTATGAGGAGAATGACTGGGTGGACATCAAACTGATCACTTTCTCTTTAAGCTTTCCCAAGAAATTGATCAGCAATTCATGAGTGCAACTTCAAAAGAAATATCTCAAGTTAGACACAATGTTGCTTAATGTTGATGATTAAAAAGAAAGCAAAAACATTTCATTCAGTCAGTCTGCCTGTCTGACAAGTAGAGAGCTATGTTCCAGCTCATTTCCTAAAATGGCCATCATTACTAAAAAAAAAAAATAAAATAAAATAGTTATTTTTCTTCTATGGCAAGCAAAAATATTTACTTTCATGTAGAATAGATATAAAATTGCATCATTGACACCAATGTTGACAGTGGGATATAACCATTTATTCTTATTTGTACCTTCACCGTCAACATCATTCACCTTTGAAAATATCACTATCAGAATCAGTTTTATTCATCATCATCATATTAATTCAAAATCACCAAAATCATCATCATCATCATCATCATTTGACACATGCCATGTTTCTTTGATATTGAACTGATTCTTTATGTCTGGGTTTATTATTTTTCCCCTCTTTTTTTTTGTTTTCTTTTTCTTTGGATTCTTCTCTATAAAAATACACTAAAATGTTCTCTTTCTGATTTTTTTGTGAGGGTGGAGGATTCTGGCGGAACAAGAGGGGGGATTAACATTTGATCTTAAGATGATAAAGATATTTTGTTAAAAAAGATTTTACCAATACTGTGCATGAAAAGTCTGCAAAAATATCTAAGAAAAATGTAATGCCAGTATTTTCAAAGAATCAAAAAATATTATTTTGTATAACTGGAGAGTTTCCAAAGAAAAAAGTTATTACTGAATTCTTTTAAAAAAGAGAAAAAAAATAACAATGAAAAAATTTAATCAATGGACACCAATAAAATGAAACATTTTTCATGCATTTTGCTAAATTTTTATTTTCTTGTATCATTGTCCCAAAACTGTTAAGACCTTCTAAATGGACATTTTGAAGAGGATTCTTCAACCATTTTAACTAAATTAGTGAATATGTAAATGTACTCAAGTGAGCTTTAACATCAACTACCCATTAACTGTACAGCAATTATGATATCTCATAGCTCACTAATTAACAATCTTGACTGAGATCATTATTATCATAAGTTTGATCTTCACTAAGTGCTAATCACTTGTATCCTTATACCAAAATAAGCTAAGTAAAGCCTATCAGTACTACTTAGTATCTCACATTTGTGGCCATGTACCAGACCAGACTAAACTAAGCTTACATTCAATTTAAAGTAGCACATAGTTAACTTTTTCTCAGCTAGGCAGGAGAATTGCCAAAGAAATGAGGTGCAAATGAATGGATGCTTGATGAACAACAAAATTAAGATTCCAATGAATAGAGTTGGTAACAGAATTAGACTGCAAATAAGGAAGACTAATGTAGGTTATGTTCAAAACACTAGAACAAGAAATGCAATTTTCAGGATCAGAATTCTCTCAGAGCAAGCAATTCAAATGCAGAAAAACTTATACTATATTCCATAGATCATACAAAAGTGTTTAATAGGGTATGAAATGAAGAACTGTTTCAAATACTATAAAGTTTTCATTAACCCAAGAAAGTAATATTGAAGTAATTCCTTACTCGGCACAAACAATTTATCGGCAGATAGTGGATACATTTAGCGAATACATAAATGTAGGAAAAAGAGTGCAACAAAGAATCACCAGCATTAAATAACAAAAAATGATAATCCTAAGAGAACTAGAAATCATTCCAGGATTCATGACTTGCAGATATGAACTTAATGGCATAATATATGCAAATTGTAAAGTCAGAACAAGAACTGAAAGAACTATTTAGAAAGAGAGTCAAAGAAATCAAAAAGAAGAAACTAACCATTAAGATCATAGAAAGAATGTCTGTTAGCAAAAGAAACAACCAAACAGTGCACAAGCTGAAAACTCCAAAATTAAATGTGTGTAGAAACTTAACTATATAGGGAGAACAGTTACAGAGGATAGAAAATATCATACAGAAATTCTTATGCGCATAGGAATGGCAAAAGATGCTTTTTAAAAACTAAGCAAAGTATGAAGAGATAGAAAAATTTACTTAGAAACAAAGAAAAGAGTTCTAGGCTGCTATGTAATATCTAATCTCCTGTATGATAGTAAACATTTCACAATCTCTTCATAAAGAAGAAGCGTGAAGCAAGAGATATGAGGTTATATTGAGAAATGCTGAGAAGACCATGTGAGAAATGAGGAAGTTTCAAGGAGAATAGGAACTACAAGGAGACTGTTAGCAGGAATCAGAAAGAGGTAGCTGAAATTAATCAAACTCATAAAGAAAGCTTGGAGAATTTAACACTCAAATGACTTTAAAAGCAAAAGATGTGATGGGTGAGCTTCATGTAACTTACTTGACAAGTTTGAGTGAATGGACAGCAGAATATGGACAAAGAAACAAAAGGTGCTCCTAGTGACAAAAGATAGGAAGTTGTGGAGAGCCATGTCATGAAAGGAGATGGTATATAAAAAAGGGATGACAGTTATAACTTACAAAAATAAAAAAATGTGTATGAAACATAATACCCTAGCATTTCAAACTACTAATGAGAGTCAACTTCTTTTACATATAGCAAAAGTTGGCAATATTTAAAATATTTATATATTCAAACCAAAAAGGTGTGGCTGTATTTATAAAATTAGGTATTTTTACAGTTGAGATTATGTTTGAGAAGATAATCAATAAATCAGTTTTCCTATATCTCATTTTTGATGAGCAATTGGATTAATGTCAGAATTTTAGGAAAATTGCAATTATTTACTTTCCAAAATATTGAAATATTAACAAATATTTTATCAAAAAAATAAAGTTCCCTTGCAATATGACATAAACTAGATTATAACCAGATAGGATTTCCGAATAAAAGGTTGTCAAGTTGAATAGAGAAATTTAATGGGTATAACAGAGAGCTTTGGCATAGAGGCAGCACAGTGAATAGACCTTGAGGAAATGAAGGCCAGAGGAGAGTCCATAAAGAGGGGGAGGTTGATGCTGTTTAACAGTGGGTCAAGTGTTAGAGATTACCTGTCCCTGCAGGGTTTGTTGATTGCACCGTTAACTTTGTTCAGTGAGACAAAAGCTGGGAGAAACTAAGCGCCACATTCCATGTCTGCAAGCGGTCTCGGTGCCATAATGGACGATAGCAGAGCTTTGTTGGGAAGAACAACTCAATGGAATTGGTGTGGGAGAAGAGGAAACTCTGACAATGGTGCCAATCAGAATTCCAGTGTGTAAATAGAATTACTTGTGACTCAAGACTGTTTATTATCACTTGCGATATGCAACATGCTGGGTGGCTTCCACTTTGTTAGCTGTGGCAGCATAAGAGCAACTATGAGTTTATTATGTCAAAGACAAATCCACTGTGGGACTAAGGTTTATATTTTCTTGTGAATGGGATAATCAGATTCAGACTCTACTGGATAGATTGATTGTTGCCATTCATTAGTTTATTTCTTTTTTCCTGATTTTATGAAAAAGAAAGAAGTTAAACAATTGTACAAGCATTCATAGACAATAATTTTCTGCAGTAAAGAAAGATACATTCATCTTAAAAGTGGGTGCTGAAAAATTCTGAGTCTGACCCTCTTGCCAAAGAGGGTCATTGTTACTCTAACTGGAAAGAGGTTTTTTTTTGTTTTTTTTTTTAATCATAAAGCTCCTATTTGCAAGATTCTTGCACTTATTTTTTTTAATTTGTTTTAGGAACTATGTCAATAGAAAGTGTTGATTTTTCAAGTGTTTAACTCAGGACAGTTAAAAAGTTTCTGTTTCTGCAATAGAAAACTCCAGAGGAAATCCATAAGTCTATGATACAAACATTGGTTGGCAAATGCCCATTATAACCAACTATGAAGAAGTTGTGTGCCAACTTCCAGCATAAAGGTTTTGAAAGCAAAGTTGCAGCAAAGTGTGGGATGCCTTCAATGGTCTCATCTCTTAAAATTGTTGGTCATATTCATGATGTAGCTTTGGCTGATTGATGAATAGTGGTTGAAAGAATTGTTGAAATACTAGAGATATCAATGAAAGCATTACGATTTATAATTCATGAGCAGTTGGATATGCTAAAGTGAATTCCAAAACATTTGAATGTCAACCAGAAATGTATTACATCAAGTGAATTTTATCACAGTTTCAGTGATCTAGTGTTAACAAAACATGTTGGTACCATTATGATCAAGAGACCAAACAATAGTCATTTACAGTGCAAGGCCTCCATATACAATCACCCAGGATTGTGTCCTGGAAGGGTCACTTCAGTTTCACTACCAAAGGACTGGATTTTGACCAAACAGGGTGCTACCTTTATCTTCCAAGATAAACAGATACCTACTAATTATGTCTCATGGATTGTAAAGAAAAAATAAAAACAAAACAATGTTATTGTCATTTATAAGATGATTTATTTTCATTTGATGTCTAAGAATATAACAAAAATATTCTGGCATTGAAAGATGTTATTATTTTGTACTCATTAAATTTTCATACCCATGGTATTTAGGGGTTTTTCACAAAGAATCAAGACAATAAGTTTCCTCAATATTTTACTATTCTCCTCAGTAGTCTTGCTGGAATTTTTAATGCTCTCATTTTTTTAATTTTCAATTCATTCTCAAAATTCTTTCAAGAATTATGCAAAACTCTTTGGAACATTTCCTAGCAAAATTATGGGTACAGCTGTTGCTATCATATTCCACTTAGTTGTTTAGCAAGTTTACAATATTTTTCCAGCTTTAACTCAGAGGAAGTTGTTTCCTGCAAAAAGAATTCCTCAGATTTTTTATAACTAAATCTGGCTTCCTCTACTCAATTTCAAAATCCTTTAAAATTTTACTTTTTTTTATTCTTTCAGACAATTTTTTAGGATTATGTAAATAACAACTGCAATTGTCAACAACAACATTAAGTGTTAGCAACCAGCATTAATATAACCTGTACATTGTCTTTAGCTCTTCCTTTCTTCACTGAAGTACAAAAATTAAACCCAAAACACCATTATCACCAGTAATAATTGCTCACTATTTGTTTTTTATTTTAAAATAGAAAAGAATTTAAAAACAAATCTTAAAATCAAACTAACCAGTTGCCAAAAAGACTCATTAAGCAAGAATAAGTGACTATTTTTTATTGCCAACTCTCCACAAAAAATTGGTAGAGATGCTTAACAACTTCGACATTTCCTGAAAAGAACATATATTGGCAGTAAACCACTTGCATATGGATAAGAAGTGAATTCAACAGGTATACAAAAATAGAAAGGGGTATAAGACAAAGATGTGTTTTTTCACCTGATCTATTAAACTGATACAGCAAAACAATTCTGAGAGAAATAAAACTCTTGCCAGGATATGTCATTGGCAGCTATAACCTCAACAATGTAAGATAATCAGATGACACAGTGCTAATAGCAGACATGGAAATGAGAATGCAAGACCTCCTACAGAAGGTAGTAAAAGAATGTGAGAAAAAAAGGACTGAGCATAAACTTCAAGAAAGCTGAATGTATGGACATAAGCAAGAAGAAGAGCCTAAAATGCCAACTACAGGTCGGGGAAACTATAATAAAACAAAGAAATTTAAATACCTGGGAAGTGTGCTGACAAATGATGGAAAGTGTGATGTTGAGATCCGAAGACGAATTGATATGGCCGAGGACACATTTAACCAGAGTACTTAAAGACAGGAAAATTTCATTGGAAACATAGAAAAGAGTATTTGATTGCTATGTGATATCTGTTCTTCTGTATGGCAGTGACTGTTGGACAATCTCCTCAAGAATGAAGGAGAGGCTTCAGGCTACAGAAATGTGGTTTTTCAGAAGGATGCTGAGGATACCATAGACTGAGCACATGACTAACAAGATGTTGGAGAGGATGGAAACGAGGCAAAAACTTGTACTTAATATAAGGAAGAGACAGATGAGGGTTCTCAGACATGTAATGAGAAAGGAGGGCCTGGAGAATTTAATACTCACAGAATGAATAAAGAAAAAAAGAGACAGGGAAAGCAGCACAAAACCTACTTGATAGAACAACATCCATTTGCTCAGGCCTGTCTTTTAATATTTGCAGGTAATTTCATAATTCAATACCTGCAGAACTGGCCTTTCTCAACTCTAAATACCCTTTTCTCAGTCTTTTAGGGAATAGTAGAATTTATTAATAAAAACCATTCTGGAAATGGTAATCTGAAAGTGGTGACTATTGTAGACAAGTGAAAGCTTAAAAAACAGAAATTTTGCTTGTCACCAAAGAAACATTTTGTGTAATATTATCTTGATGGAATATTATGCCTTTTCTCTTATTTAATCTAATTAGTTATTAGTTCCTTTCAATTGCCTTACAATATCTCCCATTTCACATTGTAGTAAATTATCTACTTTTCATTGGCCATCACAATTTGTTACATTAACAAAGTATTTTCATTACATTTAAGTAGTGAACAATATGTTGAAACAATTCATATAATGAAGTGATTGCAAACTATTTTCAGCACTTTATTTGAATAGTTTCAGTGTCTTATGTCACCTGCATCAAAGAGTATTGATTATTCTTAAGTATTTTTTATAGTTTTATTACTGCCAAATCATTTACCTTAACAAAGAGGATCATTCTGTGAGAAATTTCCACCACAAAATAACTTTAATACATTCTATCATTAACACTAACATCTCTATAAACTGTATTTATAGTAATATTTTTTGCATTTTACAATAAATTTGCCAATTTTGGCAATTTTTAAATGGGCACTGATATGACAACTGTTGCAATTTAAATTTTTTTTTTTAATCATATCACTCCGAGCAAGGTAGTAATGCCATTGATGTGCAGAGCGAAAAGATTGGAAAAGAGAAAGCCGGAAACCACATCCTAAACAGAGAACAAGGGAGGAGCCTCTTCACCTGTTCAATAAACGTGGGTGGAGTGTGAACCGGGCGATAGTTTAGTCTATCTACTCCAATTGAAAAAAATTAAAAAAAAGAAAGAAAAGTGAAAAGATTGGAAAAGAGAAAGCCGGAAACCACATCTTAAACAGAGAACAAGGGATGAACCTCTTCACCTATTCAATAGATGTGGGTGGAGTGTGAACCGGTTAATAGTTTAGTCTATCTACTCCAATTGAAAAAAAAAAAAGAATATCTTTCTGAATCATATTAATTAAAATTAAACATATTAAAATTAACTAACAAAAAACATAGAATGATGTTACTGAACATAAAAGTATTGGATATAAAAATAAACAGAATTGGTAAAAGTTGACAGAAAAAGACTGGAAATCAGGAAAACACAAAGTAAGAATCCTCAGACAGAATGGCAAAATATGTTTGTGTTTGTTTTTTCCAGATGTTTTGGTGATTCTTGGGGCAAAATTCTGATTGCACATTTTTAAATCTATCACTCCAACTTCATTAAGAAAAGTCAGTCATTATTTCTAGTTTTGCAATCGTTTTTATTAAAATATTATTCAATTCTTTAACTATAAATACATGAAGAAAATAGTTTTAAAAATTTGTCAAAGTGAAAGCACTTATAAAGTTTCTTTTTTTTTGAAAGACCATATTCTCCATTTTTATTTGCCACAGATCTATTTTTATATTAATAAAATTTTATTCTCTTCAATTAATTTTATAAGTAAAATTAATTTTCTAATTTTTGTAGTGCTCAATATCAGAGATTGAGTGTATGTCAATATAATAGGGGAACATTGACATCAACATTCAGAGGCGACAGACTGTTTCATGCTAGAAGCAATCATCAGGCTCCATGTGTTGGGGGTTTCCTTGGCTATTTATATATACTGGTCAGTCGTGCATTGTGGGTAATACTTCTAATGATTATTTTGGCTGGAGTGGTTTGTTTATTTATCTATTTATTTGAATAAATTTATTTTACTTGTTTTTTTTATTTTTATACATATTTATATATTTATTCTTTTTGATTTTCAATGTTTAATTTATTTATTTTTTATTTTATCTATTCTAATGGTTGCTATACCGGCAGTGGTTTTTTCATTTACTATTTGCTTGGATTAAATTATTGTCATTTATTATTTATTTATTCTTTTCAATTTTTGATTAAGTAACATAGTAAAAATTTGTTTTCATGCCTGCATTTTGAGATGAGTTCAGATCATTTATTTAGTAGTTTGTTTTGGTCTGGGAAGGTAATAATAGCTATTTTTCCTCCAAACAAAGTCTGCAGGTTTTGGATTGGTTGTTGTACTTTGTTGTACTTTCGTGTGCTTTGGGACTTGTTTTTAATTTCCCTGATATACTTAGAAAGCATTGGGCTGTTTGCGTATTTACTGTTTGTGAAGGAAGTTTTGTGTGCATAGTTTCTTTGTTTCCAGGGTCCTTCTGTTACTCCTATTGTATATTTTTTTCCCATTATCTGGGGATTTTATCATTGCTTGGTATGTTACGTTGTTTTTCAAATAATTACCATTTAAGGGACATTCATTCATTATTCTGCAGTTACACATGGGTTTAATTTGTTTGGGTTGTTTGTTGCTACTTTTTCTGTTGCGCATTTTTATTATTTGTGCCATGTTCTCAATGCAAATGTAGCTGATATTCCCAGTGTTTTTGTTGAATCTTTTTTTTTATGGAGAGTGCTTTATTCAGAGAAGTGTTTATGTAAGGGTTTAAAGAATATTAAAGACACATGACCCAGTGGATATAGACGTTGGTTAGTTCCTGACTTGACTCTTAGAGTTGTGAGTTCAATACCAGGCTACAGCAGTGATGAACAAGTCACTTGCAGGGTTAGAGTGAGATAACTCATGACTTCCAATCAAGGCTTTACACAAGGAATAGAATTCATATACTCCAGTGGTTATAATAAAAATTTTGACTCGAAATCCCTATCACCTGAAGAAGGCCAGAGCGTACAACGGCCAAAACATCATACTAATGGTAACAAAGATGAGGACAATAGTCTGAATAATGTAAATACTGTAAATACTACCTCATTTCAGAAATACAGACATATATATATATATATATATATATATAGTGAAAATAAATTGGATAAATTTACAAATCCATTGGTAATAATTTATTTTATGAATATTTTTTAAAAAGGATTCAACACCTCAGACTGAAATCTTTTGCAAAAATGAATGAGTTAGATTTATCCAGGCAGAAGAAATAGGCAAGGGAAGGGAAATGTCTTTGTTTCGTCCCCTTCTCCCATGATTTCTTCTGTCTGGATAAATCCAAGCCATTCATTTTTGTAAAAAGTTTCAGTCAGAAGAGTTGAACATTTTCAAAAAAATATTCATGAAATAAATTATCACCAAACGATTTTTAAATTTGTCCAATTTATTTTCATTATAATACTCTATTAAATTCTAACACTGAATTCTCATCAGATTAGATCCCCCCGATCCCCCGTGAAATTAACCTGAAAAGTTACCATGGAAACTACTTATATATATATATATATATATATATAAGATACTTACAATCCATGGAAAATAGGTTCTCCTAGGAAGATGAAATTCATCTTAGTAGGTATATTGAACAGATTTAATACACATTGTCAGCCCATTTGAAAATAAAGATAAAAAGGGTGCCTCTCCCACCACTAATAAAAATATTTGATGCCAATTGTAAAAATGAAATTACAGAAAAACATTTCAGTTGTCAAAGAACAAACTTTGTTTTATAATTTCAGCTTTTTCTCTCAATATTTGATTGCTAAGACTTTGATGACTGAGAATTGTTAATTTGATTATTTTTAATGCATTTTTCAAATGGAATTATCATTAACAAATTATATAAAGAAATATATTTTACTCTTTTGAATTCTAGTTCGCAAAAATGTTCTAATTTAGTGAAAGTTTTGAACTTGGAACTTTTCAGATTGGTACAACTTTGAATGAGTGAAACTGTAATGGTTTCTGATTTGTTGATAGAGAGAGTGGCGAACCTTTAAATTTGTTGTTTTTCATTTTTTTTTTTTTTTTTACTTTGTTTCAGTGCAATTTTATCGATTATACCCTAAACTCTCCGATTGACAAAAAAGATTTGGAAAAATTTCAATATTTAAACAAGTTTGGGAGGACTCAGTTTTTCATACAACGTTATAAGTAAACTGATCCTCCATTTTGGAACCACTCACTGGTACAATATTACCACCACCTGTAAATTTGTTGATTATCAATTTATTTTTACTTTTTCAGTGCAATCTTATCAATTAAACCCTAAAGTTTCTGATTGACAAAAAAAATTTGTAAAAATTACATTTAAACAATTTTAGATGGTGGGGGGCTCAGTTTTTCATACAACCTTATATAGTAAATTGATTCTGTGCAATTAACTTTTTTGCTTGTGCATATTCAACAACTAAATCCTTTGTTAAATTTTTGAATAAAGCCATTCTTGGAGTTTCCAAGGAAGATGCTATCATAAGAACTGAAGAAAACTTGAAAAAGACAAAAACAAGAGCAACAACTCCTCCTAAAAAAATCAAAACAAAGTGACCACAACACAAGTGGTTCCAAAATGGAGGATCGATTTACTATAACATTGTATGAGAAACTGAGCCCTCCCAAAAATTGTTTAAATATTGAAAGTTTCCCAAATTTATTCTGATAATCAGAAACTTTATACAATAATCCATAAGACTGCACTGAAAAAAGTAAAAAAAATGAAAAACAACAAATTTAAAGGTGGTGGTAGTTTCCTTCAGGTCCGCCAAGAGAGCTTGTAGTTGGTAATTCCATGTATGTTAAAGTCTATCAACCCACAATTTAGCATGTATTTATCAACCCTTACAAAGCATTCTGTTCAGAAACAATATAATTCTATTTAAATCAAATTACCAAAAACATCTCGCTATAAAAAATCTCTCCCTCCCTATGAACATCATCTTGTTTAACAATGGAAGTAGTGGCTGAAAGTTGTTTTTAAAAATAGAAAGATGCTTACTTGAATTCCATCTGTGCTTAACATGCAAAATTTCAGTAGTAGTATTCAAAATCATACAAATAATACATCTAAATCAGTGAAAACATGCAAAGAAATTAAAAACGAAACCCTCTTGAAAATGATGGCTAACAGTGTGGCTGAAAGCACTTGGGGCACTGAACAGTATGACTATTTTTAATACTCCCTCACTCCCACTTACTCAAAAAAAAGTGTGTGTGTGTGTATCTCATATCACATGAACAAAAATCATTCATACTTATTTATTACAAGAAAACCATTTATTTTAACACAGAGGACTAATTTTTTAATAAATGTCTAATCACAAATAATAATCTTAAATGTCTGAACTATCAGATATTGGCAGTGGAAGATGTATCAAAAATATATATGCAAGCATACATTAGAAAAGTTTTTTTATGCAACAACATCTCTTTGTTTTGAATTAGGAAAAAAAAAACATGACAAGCGAATCTTTTTGTCTGAAGAAATGGCAAAAGTAACCAAAAAAGTGAAAACTAAAAAAATAAAGACTTGCAGAGAAAGAAAAAGATAACAAGAGAGAGAATTGAGATAAGAACAGTATGACATGTACCCTGTCGCAAGATCCAATGTTTAAAGCTTGTGAACAATACAAACACTTGTCAGTGTTGGACAAATGAGCCAAGCACTGTGCCTTTCAGGTTGGAGGGGATGGTAGGTGCATCCTTTTGTTGTTTGGTGATCATCTCCATTGCATGGGAACATTGGGGCCTGGTTCCCTGGCATCATGCTACATTCCAGGGTCACTATATGACAGCTCTGTGAATGAAAGCATATCAAACTCATTCCATCAACTCAAGTAAACATTAAACAAGTATACTGACACCACAGTATTGGGCCTATGAGTGAACATCAAACAAAGAAAGTGTTTTTTGTTATGGTTTAGCTTTTGATGTGATGGTTGTTGAACTTGGGCTTGGAGCAAGGAGAAAGACTCATTTTCATTGCTTTTCAACCTCTAAGTGAAATTATAGGCAAGCCTCTTATAATTATTCATTTTTTTTTTTCCTTTTTTGGTTTTAATCCGGAAATGGGGTGTGCAGCTTCACTGTCAGGTAGAGCGCCTTTTACATTTTGGACTATTTTGTTATTTTGTTTTGTTATTGCTCTAAATGTCTGCAAATCAAATCAGAGTAAGATTCAGGTGCAGCTCTTTGGAATGTCTGTCAAACCATATTATATCAGTAAGGCACATACTGGCTTTGGTTCCAAGGTTAGAAAAGCATACTAATGGCGGAGAGGGTTGAACTTTCATTATAAATACAATGACAGTAAAGCTAATCATTCTAAATTCACAAAGAAAATGACAAATTCTGATAAGCACCAAACCTTGTGATTTGAAATACTGACAATGAATATAACAGATTAATATTACTTTCAAGACAATAAATATGAAAGAAAATAAATTATGCCAACAAAAGGACTGCATTTTGGCAATTCTTCTGAGTTTCAACTTTGATCCATTTTAGCAGTTTTAGTTCTCATTATCTATTAACTTATATATACATATGTTTAAGTGGGATCTTGGAACCATATGTCACCTTAAAACTTTCAAAATCAAATCAATTTTAGGGTAAAAAACTAAAGCAACACCATTAACTCAATTTTATTATCTAGATAATCTCTTATTTGAGTAATTTACCTTCTGAAGAAGTTATATTTAATAACTAAACTTTAGTCATATTTCAAAAATTTTTATTAACCTGCCTCTTCCAAAAACTTTTGGATGGCATTTAAAATTGCAAATAACATTGGTTTATAACATTCCATAATTGTGATAGTTACATTACACCTTAAAATGCTTGTCAAAATCCCTTTTATCCCATATTCTCCCCAAATTCTGATAGTCATTTCTTGAAATTTTGGTCTGTAACAGTATATTTTGTCAGCAAACTTTTATTTAAATTCTCTATTAATTAAAATGAACATTTAATGTCAGTTGAGCCTTTTGGTGAATTTCTCCTTGACTCAACCTGTATGCTTCCAATGGTGCATTGATGCTATTAACAGTCCAGGATTTGAAATGCAGTTTCATATGCTACAAGTGTGACAAAATGACTTTACATTTTAAAGCCATTTTAGCACATGCATACCAAAATTTTACTGATGATGGGTTGACCATCATTTAAGATAGAGTGACTCAAAATTCTTAATCACTTTTTGCAGTAGGGTTAGTAGATATATTTTATTATTAACCATAATCTGACAATGTTTAGAAGGGGAACATGGCAAATTATGAACTGTGGAGTGATTTTAGTTATATGACACTAAAATCTATTCTGTCATCATGGCATATGAAGCCTGATTTTAATCTCAATGGTTAACAGCATAAATGTTCTACTGTCTGTAACTATTGGATTCTACCATCTATCCTTGTAAATGGCCCAAAATTGGTTGCAGGTACTCAAAACATGAAACAAAATTTTGTAAAGGTGCTTTACAAGTTTCCATTTATGATCAAACAACTTACCCAACACCTGAAGAAACTCACTAAAAGGCTCAAATATATATGTTGTAACCCTAAAAGGTTACTACATGAGTAATCACCAAAACAAAGGTTGGAAATAATAGTGAACTGCTGGTCAGTATAATCACTCTCCTCTACTCCAATAGTGTCTACATATTTAAGAAGATAGGAACATTCCATTCCTGTATATCAGTAGGTATACAACAATGTATATGTGTGTGTGTGTCTGTATATATATATATATATATATAAGGAAAAATATTCAATATATGCTGCAAAATACATATAGGAAGTATTTAACACAAAATTAAAGCCTATATATGTTTCCTCTTTACAAGAGTAAATATGAGCAAATATTTCAACAAATAAATTCAGAAAAGACATATTTTAAAGAAAGATATATGAAATTATTCAAACCACTCTAGAAAGCAACATCAAATGGAGTTTAATACTTTGTGGAATAGACTTTATTTTCATCTACCTTCTCCATTCATTTTCTAGAAGTAGCTGTACACTTCAAACTCTAATCCGCCAGTATTTTGGACAATCTCTCATGGTAGATCCTCTTTTAAACTATTAGGCTGACGAGCATAGACACAAATTTTTAATTGGATCAAAGTCAAGGAACTGAATGGTCTATTTTAGTATTATGATTTTCTTATTTTCAATCCACTATTTGGTTATATTACCATATGCTTAGAATTGTAGTCCGGCCTAAACACTTAACAGCATCTCATTCTTAAAGTCTTGCCTTCCATAAGGAGGTTCTTGGTCAGTATATTTTAGTTCAAAGCCTGCATTAATTCTTTCATTTTTTTTTAACTCTCCTGTACCATGTAATAAAAAGCAGTTCTATATCATTACACTACTGTCACCATGGTTCACTGTTATAATGTTGAGAATTCTTTTTTAAAAAACTGATGATGTGAATTGAAATCAAATAACTATTTTTGTCTCATCAAACCAAAGAATATTACCCAAGTGGGTATTTGGCTTATATAACAATGACTGAGAAAAATTCAAACTCACACCAACATGTGATTTCTTCAAATGTGGTTGTTTTGTGCTCTACAAGATTGTAAGCCATACTTGTGAAGTGTGCTGCTGACAGCTTCAGGTGTATATATTGTCCAAGACTGTTAAACCAAGTTCATTCTACTTGTGGATTATCAATCAAACCAATGAAGTATAGATGAAGTTGTAGCTCAGTAACCTGTAGTTTTATGATAAATACTATGTTATCTCTGAGTTTTGAAGAATATTCCTGAGCAACCATAATACCAAAGACTATTGTGATTGTTTAGTGGTCACCTGATAACTCATACCATCATCTCAATAATGTTAATTTACTATTTAGATCATTTTAAAATATCCTCCAACTGTTTAGATCCAATCAACATGAAATTTACATTTTCCACTGGTAGGAGTTTACTCCTTTTATGAATGGCGTCAATAGTTGTATACACCAATATGTATTCAGTAACATCAATATATCTATTTCAATCTGTGATGATCAACAATCTACATAGCAAATACACTTATATAATAAATGTAAACAGAAATTCACTTTAGTAAAGAACATGAAAAGAATCTTATACACAACAATTTATCAAATGCATTAGTTATATACAGAAATAAATTCAACTACACCTTTGTTCTGAAGAATGCCACACTTATTAAAATAGAAACTAACTTACTTAAAAGTTCTTGAGAGTGTCACTATCAAATCCCACAGAAACGTAAATCTGTGGATTTTATCAAATATCTCATTTCCAGAAAAAATATTTATTTCACAAGCTAACATATATGACTAGATTTTTTTAAAAAAAGTAAAAGAAAATGGTGAAGTTCATAACCTTCTATTAATTAAAATACATAAATTAATCAAAAGCTAAAATAATAATATAATTCTGCTTAGTTAGCATGACTATTACTCCTTGCCAATACCTCATAAATAATGGACTATTCCAATTTGACCAAAAAAAAAAACATGATTCACTATTTGGTTTCAGTGAAAAAATGAAAGAAAGAAATGATAGAAGCATTTAGCAATCCATTGAAATGGAAAAAGTGATCAATTTAAAATCTTTTCATTTGTACCTCTTTACTACTTAAAATAATGACCAGGATTCATATTTGTGATTGTTATTGTAATATTTTTTTAAGTTATTAGGCTCAAATACTTAATACGATGAGAGAATTTTTAAAGATATTTTACAGAGAATGAAACTGTCTTTTAGTTATATCTGACGTTTCACTTCCTTTAGTAACACTAAAAACAAAAGATTACAAAAACAAGTTTCTATTAATTATTATAACATAAGAGAGTAAATAAAGATTATTTTACTATCTTTTAATTAATGTCTGCTTGTAAATCAAGTAATAATAACATGAGAATAAATCAATAAATGCACAGCAAAGAGCAATAATATCAATTCTCTTGAGGCATTTAAACACATACTGCCTGACAGTTTGTGTAGTTTTAGAATATACTGTCAATGAGATCATGTTTTAGAAGTTTGTTGGATTTTATTTTTTCATTATAATGATTTGACTTGCTTATTTTTTTCCTTGAATATATATCATACAAACAGAAAAACTCACTTTCATGCATAATGCTGTGATGATGAGAGGGATAATATGAATTATAATATCTAAAAAAATAATCCATGGCGTTTTTACTTCCGAAGATATTGATTTTCAATGAGCCTGTTTGTCAGAAATGCCTTTATCCATTGTCCCTTAAACTTCTCCAATGTGCAATATATATATATATATATATATATATATATATATATAAATAAAATAGGAGTAGATAGGTTCACCTGTCATCCAGTTCATACGCCTTCCCAGTCTTTTGAACAGGAGTAGAGGTTTATCACTTGTTCCCTGTTTAGGATTGGGTTTCTTGTTCCTTCTTCAAAAGTATTCTCATTATCTTTCACATCCAATAACCTCTTGCATCTTAGTGGCATTACTGGCTTGCATGGAGTGAAATGATCATATATATATATATATATATATATATATTCAAGTGAATAAGGAACGAAGAAAATATTAACAACATTCAAAACATTAATTTAAAACAGTGCCCAATATAAAAATAGAGCTATGAATATTCATTATGAATTATAGTTTAGAACATGTACAAATTATCATCTACTACAAAGTGTACATTTTGTACACTACCTGATGAGATATTGTTCCTTTCAATGTCGAAACAAAATGTACTTTGTAGTAGCAATTTGTACCTGTTCTAAACTATAATATATATATATATATATATATATATATATATATATATATATGTAATTTCTAACAATGTAATAAATTTTTATTTATTAATCCAACATATATTTACATTAAATATTATTTTTAGTGGATAGCCATATTTGAATAAACGTTTTGTTTTATTTTTTAATTGTATTTTATTTTCACCTACTGGCCTGAATATTCAAGAGATTTTATTAAATCCAAAGAGGGATATAGGTTCATATCCTGCTAGATGGTTTTTCTTCTATGATAAGTTTTTTTAAATATTTAGGCTGTCAAATGAAAATAAAATACTGTTTAAAAATAAGCAGAATGTCTATTCAAATAAGGTTATCCACTAAAAAATAACATTTTAAGCCATAATATGCTAAATTAATAAATAAAAATCCATTACATTTTTTTTTACAAACTATTTTGTTTATGCTTTTTATACAAAACTGATCAGTTATGAACTTGCAGGAATCTAAACAAAAAGAATGGGCTTAGAATGTAGTACAGAACCTTACTTAAGCAACATCAACCTTCATGGCTGAATTGGTTAAAGATAAGTCAGATCTAATGATGGTTTTCCATGTAAAGGGGAACACAGGTTCATATCCTGCTGGAGGGTGCATTTTTTTAAAAGATTTCTTGAATATTCAGACCTGTAGATGAAAATGAAACACTGTTTAAAAGAATAAGCAGAACATCTATTAAAATGTAGGTGTTCATTAAAAATAACTTAAAATTATATATATATATATATATATATATATATATATATTTTATTAATTTTTTTTTTAAATAACTTTAATCCAAATGGAAAAGTAGGGAGGTAAATCCCAAAAACCTGATCCTAGTTAATATTAAAACTTATTTCTTTTGAGATATGTTTTAGTTGCTGATGAGATGTGAAATCTCTCTTAGGGATTTCATGTTGAAATGATCATTCAACAGTTTTGAACATTGAAAATTTATTTTATATATATATATATATATATATATATATATATAAAATTTATTTTATTTTATTTTATATATATATATATATATTTATTTTATTTTATATATATATATATATATATATATTTATATATATATATATATATATATATATATATATATATATATATATATATATATATATATATATATATATATATATATATATATATGCATATGTATGTGTGGCTATCATAAGAAAGATTAAAAATATTCTGAATACCTTTTAATCAGTGATAAAAAATAGAAACTATTTTTCATGTGAACATAGCTAAATCATATAAAGTATTAATAAAAATAAAGTTTGTAATTATCATTGTTATAACTTTGGTCATTCTGTTGAGAAAAGAGGAAATGAGGGCAGGATTGGTTCAACTGAAGAGTATCCACTAATATCTACAAGTAGATAAAAGAGTTCTAACACTTTTACAAGATCTTAAGTACTTCATGACGTCAATAACTTGAGCCATGAGAGCATATTGGCTGACTTAGTACAAAAATTAATCTTGCTAGCTGGCCAACAATTCATGTGTCATGAGGTCATTGTAATGACTTGAAGAAGGCAAGAGAAGAAACCATTATCTATATTTCCCTAACAGCTAAAAGAATATAATATCTCAAGAAAAATTTCATCTACATGTGTGTTTGTGCGTATAGAGATAAATGTGTATATGTGTGCGCACACAATTATATTGCTGATATTTTTCTCAAATAATATATATATATATATTATTATTATCCACTGGTAGCATTACTTGCAGTTTTATGCACAATGCAATATTGTGCATATATGTTATATTACATTGAGTGTTATTTTATTATCAGCAGCACTCAATGTGTGATATCTGAGATCATATATATATATATATATATATATATACACATAAAATAAAGAACATAATTTGGATGTTTTTATAAACCCATTTGTAATATAATATTTCGCAGCTCTCTTATCAACTGCTCGTCAGACCAAATTCATTTCATACAACATTGAATGGGTCAAAATTATCCAGAAAATTTTCTGTGGTTGAGTAGCAAAACTCACCTGATTTAATAGTGGCATCTTCCTGGTATATGGGAGTATGGAGGTTTGAATCCTGCTGGAAGATAGATGTTTTCCAAACAAGATTTATCAAACATCTAGACCATCTAGTGCAATGCACTGTTTAATTATAGAAAAAAAAGAACAGACTATCCACTCAAATATGAATATCTATTAAAAATAATGCTAAAAACAAG
This sequence comes from Ascarosepion bandense, assembly GCA_037127315.1. Classification (NCBI taxonomy): domain Eukaryota; kingdom Metazoa; phylum Mollusca; class Cephalopoda; order Sepiida; family Sepiidae; genus Ascarosepion; species Ascarosepion bandense. The sequence continues at coordinate 2,601,789 of JBBBDQ010000529.1, read as the reverse complement.
TAAATTCACACATATATATATATAATCTCCTCAAAAGGATATCATCTGGATACATCATCTTAGGAAGTATAAGAAATAGCTGCCAGGCTAACATATAAGTTGAATGCTGAGGTTTTATTGCCAACTCATCAGCAGTCCTGATTATACTTAGATTATCATCAAGAAAAGAGTGGAAATGTAATAATTCTAAGAACAAGCAGAAGCAACTCTTATATGTCCATGGCACTCCCATACACTGTCATGGAAAGCCAAGAAAGCTTGATGGTCTTGCAAGGTACTACTAGTGAGCCATGTGTTGGAGACAATAATGCTACATCCTCTGAAACTATGGTAATTATTAGGGTTATATATATGCTGTACATCTTTAAAAACATGAAGTAATGGATTTAACTGCTTTCTTTTGATTTTTAAACATATTTATTGTTTTGTATGTTGACTTGGGAAAGTAGTAATTCTTTCAGAAAAGGTGTGATTGGAAAAATACTGGGGTGTAGATTTATATTCTGATAAGATTTCATAGTGGCACTATCAAGAATACAAATCTAGACCCTGGTTTGCCTCATGTTTTCAAAGATGTACATCACACATCTATCCCATGTGGGGGCACCTCAAGGTGGTGTAGTGGTTAACAAGCTTGTCTCACTAGAATCATTACAATTGAGTAGTGAGTTCAATCCTCACTGGGTGTCCCATATTTTCGGCCTTGCGCCACATCTAAGCTGTACTTAGAAAATAACTATCTATCCCTTGCCATAACAATCTAATCACAATTTAAGCAATACTCATTTTAAAAAAGAAAATATTTCTTGAATATTACTCGCCTCCTTTTTTTTTTTACCACACTTTGAATTATGACGCTGTGTCCTGCACATATTTGATTGGCCTTTTATATATATATATATAGATATATATATATATTGTCTGTTGATTAAAACAAGTGCAAATGTCAGGCCAAAGATTACTGGTAAATTTTGCATTGATTATACTATCATCCTGTTTAAATATGAGCTTAAATTAATTTGGTTAGAGTTGGGTTTTTTTTGTCATGTTATAGGAAACAAAGAAAGAGAGAAGCTAAAATAAAGTTCTGTGTAGGCATCTTCTGCCAGCAATATCACTATTACTACCATTTCTGTCTCAGTAGTATCTCAGCAATCTTTTTTTTTTCAAATATTGTTGTGTTAATCTAATTTAGAAGAGTGAAATGTGAAAGTTTTAACATTTTCTTTGATTCCTTATTTTTACATTCTTACAAGTCTGCCATTACTTTCAAGTATTAAACATATCACTACATGATTATTTTCTTTATATTTTTAATCAACTGATTTTTTTAAAAATCAGTGTATAATAATATTTGAATACTTTTAAAAACTATCACCACACTGATCATTTTTTGAGCTAAATGTAAAATTTTGAGAATTTTTATAGTATTTTATTAAAACAGCCAATTAATTGAATTAGTAACTTATTTATGTTCTTTTTAAATGATATTGATGTGTTAAACACTTTGAAGACTTTGTGATTTTAAAGTATTCAACAGAGGAATGCCAATAAAAGAGACATAAATTATCCCATCATTTTTGTTTTCATGCTTGCAATTATTTTAATTAATCACTTTTGTAACTTGTTCCAAAAAAAAAACAAAAATTTAATTTAGCAAAGTCATAAGTCATTGTTGGCGTGGGTTTGAGTGTGCTGGCATTATTCAGACTATTGATCACACCAGATAATACACTCCTCCTCAGAAAATGTAACTAAGGTTTGTTCAGCATAGTTGCAGTATAAACCACAGGTGGGCTCTATCTCTCTGTGTGTTCAGCTGCCTAGAGATTGACTAGCCTCCCAAGCTCATAGATATGAGAGGCCAGATATTATTATTTTAAAAAATGTTTTTACAATAGACACTAATATTGCAAGTCTTTGTGAATGAGCTTGATCTTCAGCAAGTGTTCTAAAAAAATATGAATTGGTTCAGCAAATTCCTATTAAAGTTTGAGTTTTGTTTAATGTCATATCAACCTCTGTGGGTTATTTAATGCCAAAAAGATAGTGTTTTAAGGTATTTTTTTAATGTTCAGTTATAGTGAAAAGGTTTATTTAGTCAGGTTTTGATGAAAGTTTTTTTTATTTTATTTTAGAAACTGAAGATATCTTCTAGTTTTGTATTCAAAATGTATTGCTGGTAATAATTTTTTTTCCTTCAAAAATGTATCATGGCAATTTTTTTTCTTCAAAACTGTATTGTTGGTAAAATTTTTTCTTTCAAAAATGTATATTTTTCTAGAAAAGTCTATTTTTATATTTTCGTAGTGTTTTGACCCCAGTTTAGTGGTTAACTATTTGCCCATAGCTGGGACCCTAACAGGTGCTACCAACCCGGGTCAGGGTGGACCTGGGAACAACAGCAATTAAGAGGTAGTTCCATGCTCCTTGCAACTTTCCAATCAGAGGCCTTGCTGCCAGATGCAGTTTACTCTCATACCCAGGACCAAATCCCTATTAGAAAAAGTGATTTGGGGAAAATGGCTATTTCATTATATTGTGATTTCATTCTTGAAGGAGTATTGACCTGATTGACATTGAGCACTATTCATTTATTAATCTACACTCTATAATCTGACATTTCTCAAGTCATTTGAAGAAAAAAAACATTTTATTATTTCTTCTTGCAAATAAGATTATTGAACATACCAGTATCTTCTCTATACTAGTTCAACTTTTTCTTCCTTATAAATCAAAATATATAAGTTTATGCAGAGTTACTATTAGTGATTTACTTAACTTCCAATTTCAGATATAATAATGATATTAATATTCTATTCCAGTGTCATGATTCAAATAATCACTTCTACATTTAACTACTCTTTGCAAAAGGAAGATTTTATTCTAACCAAGAATTATTAGATAATCTTTGTCAATCTCTTTTCATTTTCAAAGATCTTCTGCTCCTCATGAGAGAGAGAGGACCTTAACCTTGCTGCATCACATTTCATCAGATGTCATTGATCATACATTTACTTGCAGTCTCCTCTTCAACTTTCACTTTGCAAAAATCCCCTTCAGCAACCAGACTTTGTCTGGTCTGGTTCCCTGATCCAACAGTACCCCAACCTTCACCTAACTTGCCATTGTAGTTTTGTAAGGGCCTTAATATGATCTTGTACGTAAATAATGAAGAACCAATACCCAGAAGCAGTTTACAGAAGGCAGGAAAGTAAACTGTTGCCCTTATCAGGAAGAACATTACGATTGGCTTGTTTTTTAAAAAGCTTCAAGGCTTTTCTTCCATGGTCAACATTTGTCTGTTGACTGTGCGATTCCAAGCAAGAAAGCCAAGTGGACTGCCTCAAGCATTTCATGTGATGGCATGCATGCGCAGTCCTTAAATGATAGCATGTATCATTGGGTTTATGATAGTATATGCAAGTGTATACATGCATGCATGCATACATACACACACACATATATATATATATATATATGCAAGTATATTAGCATACATGTATATTAGCATACATGTATATGGATTGATTTTGTATATATTTAAGTAAACCATTGTAGATATGTTTATTTGTATATATATATTCAAGAGTGCATATGTTCACACACACACACACATATTCATCTCTCTCTCTCTCTCTATATATATATATATATATATATAGAGAGAGAGAGAGAGTGAGATGAATATGTATTTCTACATATGGATTAATACTTTTATAAATCATTAAACAGTGTATACACATTAAGGGTAATATGTTTTGTATTTTATACATACACACACATATATATATATATATATATATATATCAGCTAATTGACATTTATTTATATTTATATGTATATATATATATATATATATATATATATCTTTTATACGTCTGTAGCTATGTATGACTTAATCTACCTAAATTCATGTGTTTATGTGTGTGCCTTTTTGACAATATGTATAAGCAGATAAATGCAGTATATGTATATAAAATATGCTTATTTGAAAACATGGTGCATACAATTTTAGAAATTTGCATTGATATATGACTGCAAGCATTTTTACATCTGTATGTCAGCTTTTGTTTTTACAACTATGCACATGTTCATGTAGATATACTTATATGTGGACATTTATGCATGTGTATATATGTTTTAACATTTTTTGCATGTGTGTGTGTGTGTGTGTGTGTGTCTTTCAGATGAATACAAGGAACATTTTCTTATTCTTTATCTGCAATCCCCTTCCTTCACTGCCCCCCCCCCCCGTGTAAAACACAAATCCTGACTTGTGTTCAATTAAAAACCAATGGTTCAAAGATGTTTGCACTCCCTACCGATTTGTGGTGGGGATGACTCCCCCATGTGTTGGACATGAGACAGAACGGAATCTTAATTGGCATTGCAGGAATCAAGGAATAACAACTCACAGAGAAACGAAAAAGCAAATATTCAAAATAATTGTATAATTCTTTTTTGATGGAGCCACATGTATTTTATGGTTCCACAGACTTTTAGTAATGCCTTTGTTTTTGTTTTTTGTTTTTTTTAGAAAAGTCTTTTTTGTATCTCCTGTTAAAGGTGTTTTAAGTCAGAAAAATAAGTAAAAATTTTCTATTCTATTTTAGCAATTGCTGAATAAATGACTTACATAAGTATTTAAAATTGTAAGACTAATAGAAAAGTTCTATTCACATTAAGAAAATTTAAACACAAGAAATAGCTACGTATTATTATTAATGTATAACTACTTGAGATACAGGTATACTTTTTTTTTAAATCGCATTGTTTGAAAATATCACTATTAAAAAAAAAAAGTTTTCTTCTTGAGGGAAGTTGAAAAATCCAATAATGTGAAAGACCCTAATGTTAATGTTTACAGAAAGGTAAACTCCAACAGGGTAACATCTTATTTTCTAATTATCATCTTGCTCTTAGCAAGCTAGTTGATCAGTAGTATTTCTTTTCCATGACTTATCAGGAAAATGATCAGAAAGAGTGAAAACATTTCATACAGCCTAAAGGAAACCAACTCTTACCAGGTTTCAGAAACTCTTGATTAACTATAACAAGTTCCACTTGAAATAATTCTCGGTGGAATCTAAAAACTCCAGCTTCTGTTTCTATATTATTTCAATTATATCAGGTACAGGAGAATAAGCATCTGTTTAGATAGAATTCATCATTAGAAGGAGCTCCAAATTTAACCCTTTGCCTGACTATAGATTCATCTGTTTTATATATGATAGCCTTATATTAAAAACTTCCAAGTTTTGTCTGTATTTATTCTGCTTACTCAATGCCTTCTTTATTTCTTTATTCATTATAATTCTAATAAACCCTGAATATCAATATCTATAATAAAAAAAAAAAGTCTATCAAAACCTAGAAGTTATGTTAAGGTCACATACTTTCTACTCTTATCTTCCATGAGACCCAACATTCTCACTTCTCTCAAGCCATTTTTCTTAGTTTCATAAATCTCTCTATTTCACTTTACTTGTAAATTTTTTATTATTTCAACTTAGGATTTACACAGCCAGTCAAAAATTCATAGATGTGGGCAAAAGGAAGAGTAATGGAAGGGGTGAAATATTTAAATGCTAACATTTTTGCAAGTTGAATTAGAATATTTTCAGCCAGCCTCTCATAGTTGTGTGTGGGTGCTGAGCAGGACACTGTCAAGCAGGTGGATTTGACAAATGTTAAAATCAATAGTAACAAGACCTTTTCATTCTCTCTTGTGTTTTGAGTGGAAAGAGAAGGAAGTATTTGAGGATCCAATTGTCAATTTTTAGAGAAAGATTTACCATGATTGTTAAGATGAAAATGAAAGGAGGGTGAATATTCAAAATATATATATATGTATGTATGTATGTATGTACACATACACATCTCCACTCCAATTTTAATCTTGTTATGTTTTGTCATTTCACAATACAGTCCATTCCATTATCCTTTTGTGGAGCAAATTGATTTTGAGCCTTCAAAACTTGGTTTAGTTTTGTCAGTAAATATGAAACCTGAATGCAGGAAGAAACTCTTCTCTTAAATGCGGAAAGAAGGGTGAAAGTAGAAGTAAGAAAACAATTCCATGGATTCTCTAAATGGGAAATAAAAGAGAATGGAAGATAAATGTAAGAATATAAGTAAGAGAGGGAAGAAAGCAGATGGCTAAAAGACAAAAAAAAAAAAAAAATGAAAGAAATTAAGCGAGATTCAAAGTAGTGACAAACAAATGATGCTTCATGCATAATTCACAGTTGCTTTCTGATTCTTTTGAAAAAAGACATATTATGACAGATCTTGTGGAGAGATTCCATAGAAAGGCATATTTACATGCCCTGATATTCAGTTATTATTGGGGGAAGCTTTATATCCAAAATAGAAATCAATTGGTTTAATAAAACTCTAAAATATAAAAATCAGGGTTGGATTGCTAGAATTGAAAACAAAACAAAAAAACTAGCTTGCTGCATACTGATGATGATTCTTCTAAAGTGGAATTAACATAACAAGAAAATAATTTTTTCAATTCTCATCTTTCAACAATCACAATAGGTTAAAAATGATCAAAAGTGGGATGAGTAACTAGTTAAGACATCCACACAATAAACTTACTAATAGTTTTCATAAGCTCTTACTACTACTTATACAATTAATGATTAAAAGAAGCAAATCAACCTTTTACATCAAAGAGTACAGTTGAATTAAACTGAGCCACAGTGATATTTTATATGTTGTGTAAAATTTAACATCAGCTGTTGCTAACTACAAGGAAATAATATGAAGATTTAATAATATAAAAACTGATAAAAAAATAATTTTAGAGAAAAATTTGAATTTCTACACTAGAATTAAAGAGCTATCATTTTTATGCAATATTTTATCCAGCCATGAGTTCAGTTTATAAATCATTGCATTATTTACTCAACTATATTTGTTTAAATCATACATTTTTTTCACTTTTAGAATATTTAATATACTTTCACTAGAATCTCTACAGTGTACAAGAAAAATCCTTTCAAAATATAAAAAATTATACATAAAAATGAAGCTGTGAATAAATATTTTTTGCTCATATTAAAAAGTATATATTAGAAAGTTAAATTACTTTCCACAGAAAAGCAACGTGTTGTATATTTTTTTTTTTTCTCTTTTTAACTTGAACACAATTTAAAGTTTGTGCAACAGTGTGTAAAATTATAAATATATTTATTAAACCCTGGGTAACTTTTTTAGCTGAGAGATTCTATTAATCATTAATGATGTGTCGTGTTTTCTTACTTCAGCTGCTATATTGACATCAGCTATTGTTGGCAGACATTCAACAAATGTTCCATGGAGAATTATGAAATCATGACAGCAAAAAAAAGTCTAAAAGTTCTATTGATAAAACTTTGCATACATTAATTTTGAATTATTCTTCTTTACCTTTTTTTGCATTGATTTTTACAATATCAGACATAAAATATCCTTGCTTGATATTCTCCTGTATAATCTGGGAGACTTATTTCCTGCTTGATGAATAACATCCCAACCATTACTTAAGCAGTAGATGAATTGAAATTAATGAAATGTTAGGAAGTGATCCTATTTGTTGATTACTTATAGCCAGAGGACATCAAATAATTTAGTGAGTCATTTAGTCAGTCAGTCTTTAGCCTCTCAAATGGAGACTATAATCAACTCAGTCCCTGACAAACAGTGAGCAGTAGGCATCTTGGGTAGGAGAGTTTACTTTATAGATCATGTATAACCCTTGTGTATTTTTTCAGTGCCCTCCTGTGATTTTTGCCCTTGTGAATATAGCTTAGTGGTACAAGGATAAGACTGCAAAGCAAGATGCTAGCTAAGAAATTAGGACTGCTATGCCTAAGTAAGATTCATTAAAATCTATTCATACAGAAGACGAAAAACCAATCACAAGAAATTTTTTTTCCTGGCAGAGGTTTAAATTCTTTTACAATCTGTATATAACTGTTATCCATCTTCAGACTTGGCAACAAAACAAACCATAATTTTTATTTAATATTAGGACAAAATTACTTTAGAATTACGATTAAAAAATACGACTCCCCTTTTCACGTTAACTTTTCTAGTGTTTGTCATAAAGCAATATTGAACAATAGTATAGCTAACACAGTACATTCAATCATCAAAACATAGCTATAACACAAAGTCGGATTTTAGTAAACACATCAATGTTTTCATTCTTCTTCTTCTATGTGTTGTATCCTTTCAGGTAGTCATAGGTAATCATGCCTATTCCTTCTGTTATTTTACTCAGTCCATGCCCCACTATCCATCTGTTCAAGTCCACCAAGTATGTTGTGCACTGCCTTCCCTTGTCCCTCTTATCCTCTATCCGTTCAATGAGCATCAGGTTCTCTAAGCCCTTCTTCTTCACTACATGTTCTAAAGATTTCAGCTGTCTTTTCCTGATGTTAAGCAATAGTTTCTTTTTTGTGCTCATCTTCTCCAAAACTTGATCATTCGCTGCCATATTGAAGGACAGACATCACATAACAATCCAGTACTCTCTTCTCATTATTGCTTGAGTGCTCCATCCAGGGTATCTTTAGCATCCTTCTGTAGAACCACATTTCTGTTGCTTCAAGTCTTTTCTTTTGTCTTTGATGAAATTGTCCAGCATTCACTGCCATATTCAAGGACAGACATCACATAACAATTCAGTACTCTCTTCATTGTTTCTCTTAAGATTCTACTCAGCTTCTGGAATGTAACTTTGGCTATGCCAATATGCCTTTGAATCTCCATCTTTCTGTCCTCTGTTAGAACACTTCCCAGATATTTAAATACCAATTGGATTTTTATATGAAACTGATATTAACCAACCAATATTGGTAAATCTTTCAGAAGATATATTTTGTACAATAGATGTACCAGGTGAATTTTACCTTATAGCTGTTGTTATTATTGTTATGAAATATGATTTCTTTCCTATTTCCTCAATCAAGTGGTAGTTGTTAATCACATATATCGATGGCTTAACTTTGCTAATTAGGCAATAATTTATATACAAGTACAATTAAAAATACTTAACTTATTTAGTAGCATGAAATTTTATTATGCAAGTTGATTATTGTTCATGACATTGTAAATAAATATGTATAATAATATTGTTATTGATATTTTTTATTTCAGATATAAAGATTGCCATTGATTGTAAGAAAGAGAAAGGGGAAAAAAGAAACAAGATATTGTTGCTGTGAAACATGAACACAACATTGATAAATGAGGAAAGATTGAACGGAAATTAGAGAACAATCAAAAAATAAACTGAAAACATTGGCAAGAGAATAACGAGATAATAAAATAATAATATAAAAGCAAACTTTTAAAATATCACAAAGAGAGATTTTTAAAAAAATGAAAAGAATAATATTAATCAGCAAGAAAAGTTAACTGACCAGAAACAAAACATTTGAAGAAGTTGGTCTTACAAATATAAACAAAAAAAAATTATGTAGAATATTAAGAAGATTGGATAAAGACATGAAAGCAATCCAAATTCCCATTTCAGTAAACATCACAAAGAGAAAAATGTAAGTGATATGATTTCTATTTTTTGGTACAGTACTTTGTTTGTCATTCTATATTGTCTGTCCATGAGATCTGATAAAGAGTGGTCCTCTCTAAAACAAATATTTCATTTACTCGCACCCTTTTTAATCATTGATTTCAGGAAACAATTGTATACAGTTGACAGTTTTGACATTTCTGAACAAGCTGGATGCCACACATGACCTCCAGATGAGAGTCTAGATCTGACGAGGCTATTTAAGAATACGACTTGAATTCTTTGGATAATATTTTTTTTCTATAGCTGGGCTAAAGTTTGTGTCCTTTATGGAAATAATCAATATGATTTAGAAAACAATCGAAAACAGATTTTTGTTTTGGGTTACTATTGTAAGTAATAAAATTCTAAGTCCTTTCAAAGTTGATGTAGACTGGAGATAAATGCAGAGAATTATTGCAAAGATGATTTCTGATTGGTACACATTATAACAAAAAACTGAACTGACTATTACTTAACTTGCCAAAAAAAAACTCAATGAAACCAAATTAATAGAATCACTCAAGTTTCTAAAAGGTACCCAACAGCTAAATTTTATGATCTATCAACATTCAAGTAAAGATCTTTAAGAAACAAAAAAATGCTCCGGGTTAAGATGTTATGATGAAGACAAAACAGTAGAATTAATGAATGAATGAAAGATTAATGAAACTTATAAAATGTCAATGAGCCTACACTAACATGGAAAATAATTTATTCAGGTATATGATACTGTAATAATCAAATATGTTTCTTTTCAGTTTATTCATTAATAAAAATTTATGTTGCACTTGGTGTGCATAATAATAAAACCTGATACTTTCAAAACAATACCAATATTTATAATAATGACAGATATTGTACATTGAAATTTACTCCACTGCTTCACATAATAAAATCTAACCTACTTTATGACCATATTCTAAAATAAGCTAAGCTCAATAGATTTCTACAAATATCCTTACAGGCATATGTTACTTGAGATGATGAGATGTTTATTATGATAAGGAAATCTTATGTCAGTAATATTTTCTAATGCATATTTTTTCATGCATGCATGAACATGTTTGCACATGCATATATATATATATATATATATCTTTGAGCTTCTTACACAAGGCATCAACCATGGTAAGCATCTCTCTACAAAATTTACTATAAAATTGTGTGCATGCGGGTTTTTTGAAATTGTTTTTCTCAATATCTACTTTCCTAGTTTTATTGTTTCTTTAATCATTAGCAGATTCATTTCAAGCAGATAAAATTTACTTCCAGTATGATTGATTTGTCTTTCTGGTTTGCTACTAGCTGTCTATTTTCTTTTAAATAACAATGGGTATTCTGTTTCTCTGCTTCTTGAAACATAATCTTGAAGTATAGATTCTCATTCATAGAAAGCATTTTGTTTTATGGCTTTCAGGAGTTCTGCAATATATGTGTGTGTGACTAAATTTTATCAAATTACAGATTTCACAGGAAGATCTTCTTGGTCAGTCCAAGAACATTGCAACACTCATTTGTATATGCATTTACTCTATTTAAATTATGTATACATGTATAGAGTGTGCCTCATATATTTAACTACTTCGTGTATTATTTATATATAAATACTTACTGAAACTCTTTATATATAATCGATTTATTTGCTAAATGATGGTGACAATTTGAATGAGCCAGATCAATTCTGTGCATACATAAACAGCAGCAATTTGTAGGAAATATCTTAAATTTAGTAGTATAATACTAACCACATTAAAATTTTAAAGTAGGTTGTAAGACTTATTTTCAAATTTCAAAATAACCATGGAAATTTTAAAAATAATTAGAATGTAGCTCCCTACCCCACAAAAACATGAAGACGTAAGCCAGAGATCCTGAACAACTTTAACGCAAGTCAAACTATCTCACTAACCAGTTTATGTCTTGTATCAAAAGGGAAGTTATGAAAAAAAATTTTTTTTCTTTCTTAGTCTATGAAAATTCAGGGCATTGTGACAGTACGGAAGTTTGAGAAAGTACAATATGTCAGATCTTAAGTGGTGAGATCTTAAGATGTGAGATTAATTGCTAGGCATCCTTTAAAAGACATTCAGAAATAAAGTTTAATGCAATGAACAAAACAATACATGGAAACCAATTTTTCAACCACTCTTTTCACTGATAAATGCTGTGTTACCCTTGATAGCCCAAATAAATGGATTAAAGGCTTTGTGGTGACTGGCAGAAACCACCCTTCCAAAGCAGAGATGGTATGAGGTTTAGGAGAATGAGTTTCATATGGTGTTAAGATAACATTACATATACATAGATATTTTGTATGTATAGCTAATGTTCAAAACCCAAATACTTTCAGAAAAAAGATGAATTTAATACACAAAAAATGCTGCATCACATCAAATGTATAAAACCATAACCTGGTCTACAAGTATAATAGATATGTCTATATGACCACTGCTGCCAATATTAAAACACTACTAATGCATCATATTCAATATCAGTAAGTCAGTTAAGTGCCATATGTGATACACACTTTGGGCAATCATGTCTCAATAGAGACATGATTGACTTGGCAGAAGATTATCCTGCAGTAGATTGCCATTGTTTTCTGTGGTAGACTAGTTGCTAGCCAAGGCTATAGAACCCAATCTTATTTAACCCATAACTGGAGGGAAGAGATGGATTAATACCTTTCCCAAAGGTATTTGTGCATAAGTGAATGCAAGGAATTCAACTGGAATTTAAACTCGGCATCCCGATTTGTTGTGCCAAGTCAATATCCACTGCATGGCAACGCACATCCACTTATGTATATACAATATACATATATACAATATGCATTCTCCAAAATGATCATCCAGTTTCTTGGAGACTCATAATTTGATTCCACTCAAGCAGTTTTAATTGAACAATTAACATTTGTTTTCCATGGACACTTTAACCTCACTAAATCTTGTTGAAGCATGCATTATAGTCAGATGGTGCATTGGTATATGCTGTTACATCACAAATAGCAAAAGATTTAAGAGCATTTTATCAGAATATCTACTACTCACAAGCCTCTTTTTATGGCTGTATACATAAGGAGATGCTTCTCAAAATTTGATAAAATGACTTAATATGAAAATGTATACACACACTTGCACAAGAGATAGAGGTGCAATATATATTTATATATATAAATTATATTTTAGAACATGTACATAATTTTTCTATATATATCCACGACAAAGGTACGTTTGTTTTGACATTGAATATATATATATATATATAGAAAAATTATGTACATGTTCTAAAATATAATTTATAATAAATATTCACAGTTCTATATATTATATATCGAGCACTGTTTTAAATTAATGTCTTGGACATTGTAAGAATTCTTTCTTTGTTCTGTATTCACTCGGATATATGCTCTATTTTGGCAGCAATCACTCTTTATGCGAGTTTCATTAAAAATGATAGACAAGGTGCTATGATTAAGTTTTATTATGTCATTTTTCATGTCATCTTATAATTTTTTTTCAGAACGTAAATTATATAAAAATTGTTCAAACAATATATAATTTATGTTCTAAAAAAAAAAAAAAATTATAAGATCACATGAAAAACTATATAAAAAACTTAACCATAGCACCTTGTTTTTTTAATGAAACTTTGTGCATGTGTCTGTGTGTGTATATCAAAAAAAGCTCTTATTCTAAACCACTTAAAAAAAAGAAAAAAAAGAGCGTAAATGACCTAAAATTTTTGGTGGTGGCGGTGACTTTCTTTTTTGGTTAGGTTGAGAACATTTATACACCCTACCCCACTTTAAAATTCCAGCTGTTGTTCTTGTTAGTGTTGAACAAACTCAATAAGAAAACTCTGCTACTAGGTTTATAAAACGAATTAGTGTTGGCTGATATAAAATAATACATTCTCATAATGAATGTAAACAAGTCTCCAAAGAATCTAATTCTTTGACTGTTGAGGGAATGAGGCACCACACTGCATTTAACAATTTGGGCTCTCGTGATTACCGGCAGCTCTGTAATAGTGCATTAAATAAGTGCAAGGTTTCTATTCCTCTTTACTTCAAACAATTTGAGGTGTTAACATCTGCTGATAAATCAGAATGCTTTATCCATAAATTTTCCTCAAACTCTCCTCATGAGAATCCTTCCCTAACTTTCCACTTAGAACTGAGGCTCTATTGTGTGATATAAATATAACCCCTTCTATGGTTTTTGCTATAATCTCTAACATAGACCTCCACAAAGTGTGTGGACCTGATGGTATTTCTGTTATATTCATTAAGAAGTGTCCTCCCAAATTGGCTCCTATTCTCTATAAACTGTATAATAAGTGCCTTGCTGCTTCCTGGTTTCCTGTCTGCTATAAATTATCATCTGTTGTTCCAGTTTTTAAGAATCCAGGTGAATTCTCTGACTCTTCCAACTATAAGCCTGTTAGCTTTCTGTTGCTTTTCAGGTAACTCCTAAAGGCTTTAATCAATACTGAGTTGGTTAAGCATCTGTCATCACAAGCAATCAATGGTTTTCACTTCTTCTGGTCAACTGTGGATATACTGACAATAATTGCTCTAGATAAAAGAAAAGTGAGGCCCAGACTGTAGCTTTGAACATCTCTAAAGCTTTCAACAGGTTTTGGCATACATGTCTTCTTGACAAATTTTTTAACTGATCAAATCTTTTCTATCAAATTGTGAAATGAAAGTTATCCTGAATAGCCATTTGTCTAGATTTTTTCATACTAATGAAAATGTTCCCAGAGCTACATCCTTGGTTCTATGTTTTTAATTTTCTATTAATGACTTTACCAATGACATCAGCTCTCAGCTTGGCACCTACACTGATAACACAGGCATTTACTCCTGTCTCAATAGTAAGTCTGATCAGCTCGGTAAGGTCAAAATAGCAGCTGATATTCAAAATGACCTCCAGCCAGTTGCTAACTGAGCCAAAATATGACTAGTTAATTTTAACACCTCCAAAACTAAACTCCTTTTCATTAATCATCTGAGAGATTCCTATGTGCCTTCTATTAGCATGGCTAATGCTAACCTCCAGGAAAGTGACTCATTGCACCTCTTCAGCCTAATGTTCTCGACCAATATGAAGTGGAAAGACTATATTGAATCTGTTAGGTCAGCAACTAAGTTGATTCACCTTGTTGTGCAAGACAATTTTTCTCTCCAGAATCTATCATACATATCTATAAGTCTACCATGTGAAGCATAAGGAGTGTTGGGTTGTGAAAACATCTTATTATACAATAAAAAGAAATTATTTGACAACTCTTCCAGTTTGGGACTTTAGAAATGATGGTAAGCCTAATTATGAACAGATAATTGCTTTAAAATTCTTTAAATGCTTAATGCACCAAAATCAATTGTATGACTAATAAAACCTTTCCTAACATGATCTAATATGTTGCAAAACATTTGGGAAGCTATGAACTCTTGTATAAGTGACAGTTTTATCATAAGTGTATATTTTAACTACTTATTCAAGACAGTAGTAAAAATTTCAACTGTGAACATGTCTTTTATAACCTTTTATAAATTCAGTCATGTACTTCTAAAATCTATAATTTTAAAGAGTATTATACAAATTTACAGCAGAATTATGTAGTAAGGGAACAATGATTTTAAATTTGTCCTTTTGTTATTTTTATATACCAACAAACAAGGGAGATGTAATCCTACTTCAAAATCGAAAGTCATTTAAGAAAGGAAGTTATGATAATGATGACAAAAAGGTTGGGTTTTTTTTTTACTCATAAAAGGTTATAATAATGAAACTTATATGCATCATGTCAAATACAGAAATGTTGATGTCACATGTTGTAGGGATTTTTGCAATTTATACCAAACACTCCTGCCCATTTTTTGGCAGAACAAACGATAACCATGGAAATAGTGGCAATATGTATTTTTAGTTTTATTTACTATCTTGGTTGAACAATTAAAAATGTTCATGCAAAATAAAAAATAAGAAAAAAATCTCTACTAAAGATAATTATTTTTTATTTAAAGACCATAAGCCTAATTTTAATAATAAATTACAAACTAGAGTAATTAATCCTACTAAAAGTGATTTAGAGTTAATCTTTAGGAAAATTATCAAAAGAATAACTAAGGAACCACAGTTCATTCTCCACTTCAATCTCTAGACAGGTTCTTCCAATACCATTAATTGGTTTACCAATATTAGAGAAAAAACTAAAACTAGTTTTCTTAAATTTGACATTGTAGATTTTTATTCTTCTCTCTCTAAAATCTTCCTAGATTGCTGTATTAACTTCACTAAAACCATGTAGAAATCACTAATAGGGAAATTAAGATTATTCTAGCAGCTAGAAAGTTGATACTAACCTTTGGCCATTCCACTTGGAACCAAAGGTCCCTATGACAAATTCAATGTCTCTATGGGGGCATGTAATTCAGCCTAAATTGCTGATCTAGCAGTATTTATATCTTAGATATCTTAAGTAGAATTGTAGACCCAAACAAATTGGTTTATACTGTGATGACATTCTTATGTTCATCCCTAATAGCAATGGGCCTTTGACTGCTATGATCCATATAAAAATTATTAAGGATTTACTAGGATTTAAAATTGAAGTTTCCTTTAACCTAAAAATTGTCAATTATTTGGACATCACTCTTAATGATAATTTCTACAAACCTTACTTTAAAGAAAATGATACCCCCAGATATATTAACATAAATTCCAACCACTCTAATACTATTATAAAACACATACCTAACACTTAATACCAGAATTAACTGGTTGTCTTCCAACCTTAAGATTTTTAATGAAAACAAAAAGTTATATAATAAAGCCCTCCAGGAAAGTGGCTTTAAGGACAAATTGTTATATTTAAAACTCATTAAATCTGAGTGATCTAAAACAAGCAGTAAATGTAGAAATAAGGAAATTTATATGGTTTAAACCCCCACATTCTGTAGACTAACATTAATATTGTGAAATATTTTCAAAAATGGGTAAGTAAACATTTTCATATCAATAACTCCTTATGAGGAAAATTTAATAGAAATAGTATCAAAATTAGTTATTCTTGCACACATAATATAGATAATATCATTAATTCCCACAATAAACAAATTTTAAAGAATTTAGATAGAACTAATACTTAAACTGGTATAATACCTTCACGCAACTGCAGGTCTACCATGGAAGGTAAATGTAAGTCTACCCAAGGGATCTACCAAGTGACCATCTTCCTCCAAAATAACTAAAATAATAATCAAGTTTGAATTGGAATTTCATCAGAATTTAAACAATGTTACTAATCCCATAAACACTCTTTTTCCAACCCCAATCTAAAATTTCAAACTTCCCTTTCCTGAGGATTTTGAGAAATGTAAGAGAAAGGACTTAACCCAATAGTAAGTTGAAGATTAATAGGTTTGGCCTGTACCCCCAATAATCTTTACAATTGATGGAATCTGTTTTTAACTGAAAAAATTAAAATATGCTAAGCAAAATTTACTTTTAAACTTACAAAAAGAATTTATAAGCAAATGTTGTCATAAATTTAGATTTAAATTTAAACTTCCTAATAATTAATCTAAGATAACAATTCTTAAATATAATTGTTTCATTTTTTCTTATTAGCCATACAATTAAATTATATAATAACTTCCCTTTCTTAAATCTATAATCCTTCTAGTTCTTTTATTTTAATTTTAACTGAAGTTATGTTTAACCAGTTTGTTTTTTGTATTAACATTATTCATGGTCCTTTAACAGTAGACTTGAAAAGCCGTAATTTTATATAACCTATTTCTTCTTTGTTTTTATTTTTAATTTAGTGTATTGTATCGCTTTTCGTTACTGTCATCGATATGCCAGGTGTAATATGTTTTAGTAGTAAGGATCTGTCCCTTTTTCCCCCCCTCTCCCCTTAAGTTTTTATACACACACAATAAAATAAATTTACTTTCCCATAATGTTTTGGTATTGGTCATGAAATGGATGATAAATTTACCCATCAAAATTGACATCTAATATAAGAAAATCTGAATTTTTGATATGTACCTATGTATGTATTTATATATATGATGGACTCTCTCATCTTTGAACTACAAGGGTCCAGTAGTTCTGCTCTTTGAATAAAACTGAACAGCCAGATTAGACTATTTGCACATATGATTTGATTAGAAGACTGAAGGCCTCTACATCTCCGATGACATTTTTCAGAAAAAAAAAATACAGAGAACTGGTGCACATAGGGTGCGACAAAGTCTCCAATCAACCATCCTCAGGTTTTGAATTCAGAATAGTTCTTCTAGACCGGTGACCAAGCTAAAATACTCTACCTTACTATTTAATTCATAGCTTGGGGAGAGACAAGATAGGAATAACATCCACACAACTGGATGTATCAAACCTGACTGGAATTTGAGCTTGGTGCAGTGATTACGCATTCTGAGCTGCTATCCATTTCACCCCTTCTACACACGTGTGTGTAGATATATATATATATATATATATATATATACATACACACACTGAAAATTTTTTTAAAGACATGGTAAATTTTATTTTATTTTTATTTGAAGAATCACAAATGTCCTCTTGAAAAAAAGAAACTTTACTAATCATAATGAAATAATTTAAAAACCTTGAACAAAATATATGGAGATGGTTTCTAAGATTTAGTGTTTTGCAAAGATATATACAAACTTCTGTACTTCTAGAAAATGCCATTTATAGATAAGATAAAGGAGAAGAGATAGAAGAAAACAATTTAAATTGAAGGGCAAAGAAAGGAAATAGTACAGATATACATTATGATGTAAAAATCAATATCTTAACATTTCTACATATTATCTTATTTTCCCATTAGAAAAAATTACTCTTCCAAAATCTTTTCAAAATTCAGAAAAAAAAACACAGATAATTTTTTTATACTTGTCTTGAGTTGATTTTGCATTTAACAGCATTTCCATATTAAAATTTCAAGCTTTAAAAGTAGCACAGCCTGCAACAGAAATGTCCAAACAAATGACAAAAAATTTTCAAACTTACTGCAGATTACTTTTCTTTATCTCTTATCAGATTAATGCGTTAATATGTGGGGAACGGGTGGGAATCTTTGCATATCAAATGATTGCTCCACTATGTGAGATCACTTGAGCCTCAGTAAAGAGGCCTCTAAGAGCCATCTGGGTGAGGAGGCAAGCAGCACTCCACAGCCTACCAGATCAGCTGCTTTCCTAAACACACACAGAAACTTAAGTATGTGTTTAAACATAAAACCATATTCAGATCAGTTGCTTCTTCATGTACAAATGTGTACACATTTCCATATGTGTTGTTCCAAGTTTTTTTTAATGAAAAACTTGGCTTTATTGATTAGTAAGCATTACTCTGAATTACTGCAAATATTTCAATACATGCATAGATGATACAAACTTTTCCTATGGGTTGGCTGTATAAATACATATATATTTCTTTGGTAATTAGTTATACACACAATTATATATATATATATATATATATATATATATAATAAAAAACATCAGAAACACTTATCTTCTTGTAACAACGTCTTCTGCCAAGATTCTGGTATTTTATGAATTAATTTATTCTGCATTTTAGCTCTATGAAAATTGTATTAAGCACTCTTTAAACTTAGCCAATTTTTGGGAAATATAATTTTTGATAATAGATTTTATTATATATATATATATATATATATACTAAAACTTATACCAGCAGCAAATTGATATAAAAAGAAATATATAAATATGGAGTCTTAAAAATATTTGTAAAACATATTTATGTTCACCAATATACAAAAATACAAAATCAAATACACAAATTTATAAATATTTTTTGCATATTAAAATACAGTATGTAAGCTTTTTAAGAGGGTTTCCTGATTCTATTAAAGTTGAATGTTCATATACTAGTCCACCAAGGCTTGAAAGATTAAATAATTTAAAAAATATATAATTATCATTATCAGCTATCCTTCCTGGATGTACTTGTATGTATATTTTGTGTATACAGGTATATATTCGAAAAATATATGCTCATATTTATGTATACAAGTTTACAAAATGATACATTAAAGTTTACAGACATATATGTATGTAATATAGTTATTGAAAATACATTGTTTGGTCATTTGGTTTAATGTTGTAAATTGTTCAGTATGCTAATGTGCATATATTTGGTAAGGATATAAAAAGTTAACATTTTTATGTATATTTTTATTTATATCATTAGCTGCAGATTACATTGGCATTCTAAAAACAATTTTTATTTTGATGTAATAGTATGCCCTTTCTCTTAACTGATTTTGGACAGACAATTTTTGTGAAATGCTTGGTCTAAGTTAGAGCAGTACTTGAACATATAATTTGTTTGACAGGGAAGGAGCTCAAGGTTAGAAGCACTCTACTATTCCCATTATGTTCTCAGTATCATCTTCTTTGAATGAAGATTATCTTTTTGTATAGTTGACGTTCATTCATCTTATTAGTTTCACTATCTCTTGCATTTCATATGGTTGTAAAGTATCCACTTTTCATTATGTGTTACAAGTCATTTTAAAAACAGAATTTTTGAATAGAACCCAAAATGTTTCTTCATTTAATTTAAATGAAAGTTGCACATCAAAGCAACTAATAAAACTAAACTAGTTCAAATGCTTGTTTTGCTTAATTTGATTATGTTGCCTATTTGTCACTTTATATAATGTTGATTCTTCTCTTCAATTTGATCATTGAAAACCTCAGTTCATCTACTTGAGCATGGAACATCATAAAATTTTGCAAGCCTCTTTCAACAGATTTAATCATTCACAGTACCATCTCTAAATGGTTAAAAAATTAATCTAAACAACCCTAATGTTATCTAATAACAAAAACAGTGAACTTTTGACCAATTTATTACATAGGATAAAAAGCAATGTATATATATTTACACACATTCTATATCAACAGGATGCACTAAATAACTGAGAACAAATCATAATATAAAGAAAAACATATTTAAGACAAAAAAATCAGTATATTTTCCAAAATATTGTAAATGTTCAACTCAGAATAACAAAGAAAGGTTATTCAATCAAACAACATTTAGAATCAAGAACAGTTTTGTTATGGCTTTCAAAGCAACTGCATGCCTGGTTTTAAGTGTCTGCATTAATGTTGTGTATTGCATGGGACCATTGGTGGATCACATTCTTGGCAACACCCTCAGAGATAGTAGTCAGGAGGATTAAAAAAAAGAGAACTTAAGAGGCCACATTTTGAGAATAACATGATCATGAAAATTCTTGACCAGCCACAGCTGGGTAACATGGTACATGTAAGAGGGAGCAGAATCTTGCCAGAAAATTTTCCATTCTCCTTGGACCATAGCTTCAATCTAGCCTTGACTACTATCTCTAACACCTCAATATCGGAACTAGCATTGACACAATTGGGTTATGGTTGATAATTTTCTGGACATACTGGCCAAACCTTGTCCTTACAGCATCTGACCACTTAACATATTTCTCTGTGTAGGACACAGATAACATGTCCCTGATTAATACCATAAGCTTATATCTGACTTTGAACATCAAGAACTTAGCAACATTTTCTTTTTAAAAATGGCTATTTTCAAGTTATTGGGGTTGGTGACTAGTGCCATGAGTACAGCATGCCTTTTTATTTTCTGTGTCAGATTGGGAGTTGCCATTATGTACTTTTGATATGTCTCAAAGAGAAATGAGAATGCTAACAATTGGCATACATGTCATCATAACACCTTACATCATCTTCCACTCATGTCCTGTAATTTTTTTGTTCTCAAATACATCATGTATGTTTCTATGCATGGGAACAAAAACAAAGTTCATCAATTTTGATAAGTATACAATCTTGTGAAACAAAGGAAAACTATTTTTCCTATCATCAATGAAGCAGAAATGTCAAATTTATATAACATTAACAATTTCAGATAGAGTATATATGTAAAAAGACAATATGAATAAAGACAAAAAAAATTTATAACCAACATGTTGTCCTCTGAGAGATAGGAGGAAAAATGCATCAGCTAAGTTTTTCTATTATCCTTTATTCATAATATTATAATCATACACACAACATATATGTTCAAAGTACAACACACACATGCACAAAGAGATATATAACATATAATTTCAAATAAGTTCTACTTATAATGAATTTAGGACAACCTGTACTGTTATTTGCTTTAAAAAATATTTTTGTTGATATAAAATTATGACTTTTGTAAATTGTTGTATTTTATTTAAAATATCTAATTGCTGTGCATCATTCTTCTTTTAAATTCACTATATTTTCTTTTTCATTTGTTTTTTCAATCATTTAATCCAAAGCAAGTTTAATAATACCACTAAGATACTTGGGGATTACTGATAGTGAAAAATAATGAGAAACATTTAGTAAAGAGAAAGGACAATAAAAGAACAGGGTTCATGTAAAAAGAAGATAGTGACTGATATTGAATTTAAAGTTTTTAAGAATGTAGATAGCAGGGAAGGAAGAAGCTGTAACAGAGTTTGTTACAGGTGGTATCAATATACAAACATATATTGAATGCTTGAAGACAATAAACAAAGTGAAGATGCGAGTAAAAAAAAAATATATATATATACTGCCAAGTTTTGTTTTGTTTTGTTTTTTTAAGTAAAATACATTAACAAAAATAGTTGATTGAACCAGCAGATATCTTTGTTATTCTGGCTCTTCTGATTGTGACTGCATCTGTGCACCCTGCTGTCTTGAACTGAAGATCTGTTTCTTGATCTCCTCAGAGTATATGGCATCCCTTGTGGTTGCTTCTGCAGGTCTGCTAACATCTTTACAATGTGCTATGTGTCTGTATTGACAGGTTCGTAGACTTCATGCAGTGAGTTAACTACCAAAAAGATCATGTCACTGATGTTAGCAGTTTTTTAGGGACGGGTGTCATCAGTGATTGGTGTAAGTATTTATGTCACAGTTGTTGGTAGTCTGTCTTTCCACAGAAGACAAAGGATGGGTTCTGTCAGGATGTGTTGACCTAAGCAGCTGCTCATAAAGCATAGTAGCTAGGACAGTATCTTGTCACCTCCACTAATCTGTGTAAAAGTTTACAGAGTAAGTTTTTGTTGGAGTATCCAGTCCTCTTGATGATTGCATTTACAAATGCATGTATGGCTGATTCCAGGACATTTTCAAATATACCCACTACCTCATCAACTATATTTGATGTCAGAGCTTGTACCACATTGGCAAACCTGAATCTGTGAGAGGCGCTTCTCCAGGTGGTGAATATTGCTTCAAGCTGCAGAAACCAATGGCTGGGGTTGACTTCCTTATATGTGGGTAGGTAGAGCAGGGGTGTTGATGTATTGACTGACATCTCAGTTGTATCTTTGTTTTAAGCCATAGTAGATGCATTTTTTGTTGTTTTATGTCATGTAATCACTTGTTGCAGTGTCACTTGTGTCGTCCAGGTCACCACTTGTTGCGAGTGGTATATTAGCTCACAAACAGATATTGAATGACAGAAGACAGTAACAAACAAAGTGAAGACTTGAGTAAAAAATATATTGCCAAATTTAATTTTGTTAAAGAAAATATAGAAACAAAAATAGTGTTACCGTTCACTAGGCAAAAGATAACTCTGCAGGCTTATACTGATGGTAAGAATAACATTGCTCTGAAAAGGACAGTTTCATAGATGCTGAAGAATGTTCTCTTGAAAAAAACAGTTTATTGCATATTTTTGCAACTGTCAAGGATGGCTGAAGAAGAAAGCCTGTTCGAAGCAGCTGGAGTGGCAGGAGCTGGAGATGATTATGGCTGGCTAGCAGAACTGCTGGTAATAGTTATAGCATGGGTAGGCTGTCTGTCTGTGTTTGTCTGCAATTGGAACAGATACATTTTGATCCTAGTCATCTGAGTTGCAGAATGATTGGGTATTTACTCATGCCCTCCCCACTGGGGCAGGATGTGACACAAGGTCAGTTATTTAGTGCGAGAACCTAAGCACATACAATCAGACCAAGAGTTGAAATTTACCCAGCTGTAGCATATGCGGGGATTAGATACAAAGCTGGTCTGTGGCATAGAATGCTTCCTTTTTGTTGTTTCTAATAACCTAAATCTGTCTTACAATAATGCTAGTTAAGCTTTTTGTTTCAGTTGTTTTTAAAAAATGTGGGAATGCAGACAGAATATAAGAAGACAAGAAATGCAAAAAAAAGTAAACTATGAAATTAGTAAGCATAGTAGTCTAGTAGTAAGCATAAATTTTTGTAGTTGTGGTACCAAGGAGAACTCCTCACAACAATTGCCATGAAAATATTTATAGAAAAGACAGAGGAAAGCCATATAATCAACATGTATTTTTTTTGTTTTTTTTTTTAAATTGCTTGATTAGATTTTACTTGATACTTCAAATTATGTCCCCTTCATTAAAATTTTAAAAAATACTATCTAGGCATACACAAAATGTTTAAAAAATTTTATCCCAGTCAATATTATTCCTTTAAGTTTCTTTTGTTGTAATAAAATGCTTTTGAAAGTAAATATTTTTACCAATAATCTTTTTTTATATTTTTATACGAAAGAGATACTCTCATATAATTACTATTAAAAAAAATAAACAACTGGCTTTATGAGATGTGTTACTGTACAAGAAAATAACACAAGTTGATACAATTTTTCCCTCAGAGTATAAGAAATCAAACACATTATACATGATCAGCAGATTTATTTACTGGTTACCATAAACTAGCAACAACAGTACTAAAAATATAAAAACTTTGTCAGTGAGATAACCCTTGTAAATATCTTTCTACAACTGCCAACAAAAGAAAAAACCTGGTTATAGAATAATTTCAGAAAGTTGAAATTTATATTTTTTGTTTAAATTGCTTATACAGTAAGAATGCATATTTGAGGCCATTTTGGGAAATCCCATTTACTCAACTTATATAAATGTGTATTATTTTTTAAAACCTATTTCCCGGTAAAACATGAACTCAATATTTTTGCCATTGTTCTCACTTCATATGTCATTAGCGAAACCTAATTTTGTTAAGATGGAAATCAGAAAGCACAAATTTAACATCTATTCAATGGTGCACAAATTGTTACTTCAAAAATCAACTTAAAAGAAAAACTCATCAGTTATCAAGGCTAACAATCAGCCATCCATGGGTTTCATATTACAGTTAATTCAACTCATTCAAAGTAAAACACGTTATCCTCACTAAGAGTCCCCAAATAATTTTCTTTTCCCATATATCTGATTTGATTTTGTGGGACCGACTTCTCTATTAGTGCTTTATTCGTTAATTATTTTCAATAAGGTAGATGCATTCCACCTTGTGATTTACTGATTATAGAACTCATTGGTGTCCAGAGAGACTTTGTATCTCACAAATAGAAAGGAGAAGAGAGAAAGAGATTAGTGTTGTGAAGGAGAGAAAGAGTTAAGAATAAAGAAGAGGCAAAGAGACAAGAGAAAAAAATAACAGAAAAATCAGTAAAAAGAGTGAAAAAGACAGAAGAGGATGATAAGGATGAGGTGGTAATGGAAAAAGATCAAGATGCAGAGAGAGAGAGAGAGAGAGAGGTGAAAATGACAAAACAAAAGAAGCACACTAAACTGAGAAACAGAAATAGATATCACATATGCACATAAAATGAAAAACTGACATAGATATATATATTTCTATAGACATGCATAAAGATGTATGTGGACATGTGTATATACAGATTGAAAATAAAGTAACTATCATATTTAAAATATAGAATAGAAGTAAACAAAATTATATCTAATATACCCTTTTTATTATCAAATATTTCTCAACAGACGAACAATCATTGTCATGCAAATTTACAATCTTTTATTAAAATTTTGAATAGCATTTTGTTGCATTTAAGGTTATCTGTCACTTCTTTATTGAAATTATTTAAATCCAGAATTGTTTAGGATATTTTGTTGCAAAGCACATTCTTAATATGAATCCAAACAAAAAAAAAACAACTCAATCTGATACCAGGAACATTGATGCCAAAATCAATGATCTAATTTCCCAAGTCATTGATTTGGTCATTTTATATCCAGAACTTTCTCATGACATGTAAATAATCTGTTACTACATTGTTCTGATGAAAGACCATTGTTTTAAAGTTCTTCTGGAAAGTTGTAGAAAAAAGCAATTCTCCAATATAATCAAGTATTTTTTATTTATAATGTTTCCTTTAATAAAGAAAGGACTGTAAACTCTTACTAATGACCACACCATCTACATTTGAGTTCCAAATGGTCAAGCTGAGATCATTATTCTTTTTAGAGAAAATCTCCCCAGAACATTCTTATCTAACCACCCCTTTTATTAAATATTCAGATGAAATATCTTATCCTAAATTTTTTGAAGTCTAAATTAAAAGATAGGAGGAAATATCCTGAATATTTAATAGGTGTGGTTGAAAAAAGCATATCTGGTTGGATTTTTTCCCCAAAAAGAATACTTCTTCAATCATCTATTTGAAATTCAAAGGTAAACATTATTTGAATGACATTTATTAGTTATTTTGATAAGTGATTAATTATACAAAAAAAATGTTTCTAATTGTTTGCTTTGTCTATAAAAAGAAAAAAATCTTTCTTTTTCTTCTCTTCATAATATCAAATATGGTAGTTATTTTACCTACACCCTGTATGTGTATATGCATATATGTTGCTTTTTATATCTCCTGGAGAGGAGATCCCAGCATGCAACCTATTTAGAAAGTAACTGAAAACCATACAACCAGTTGAGTAAATTTGGTGAGTGAAGTTAGGTGGACAGAACTGTTTGTCTTCATGACCAAGGGTTTGAATGTACTGGCCTTCATCAAACTGTTAATCATTCAAAAGATGTGCACTGTCTCTTTCAGACACTGTAACTAATGTCCACTCAGAATAGCTGAAAAAAAAAAAAAACACAGGCAGACTCTGTGGGTATTGAATACATACAGATGTGTCTGAGCAGGAGTCTGCAACAGAGATAGCTAGCTTCCTTAGCAGACAAACACATGTGGAAACATGTAGTCAGTCATTAAAATTATATACATAAACTCACTAAATATATTCATGAAACTTTGAAATTGGCATGACAAAAGTGATGCCCATCAGTTAAGTGAAAAATTTTTCTATATTAATTCTATTAATGCACTACCTCCATCTCTGATATTAAGCACTTCATTGCAAAGCCTGCTTGCATTAAATGCCTTTCTATCAGTAAACCATTTAAAGTCAGCAGTTTGGACTTCAATCTTACATCTTAACACTATATATATATATATATATATATATATATATATATATATATATTCTATGCTTATATTTATCCATATACTCCTGATCAAAAATTTAAGACCACTTAAAAATCTTTAAAAAGAAATTTTTTTTTTATGGATAGATTTTAAACTCCTCCCAATTAAGGTTGCCAATACTATCTAAAGGTTATGAAAACAAAAAGCTACATTCCAAACATTTTATTTAGAAATTTACATTTTTATAAAATGAGGCAATTTACACATGATCAAAATTATAAGACCAGGGGTATAAATTGTTAGATCTATGGCAATTCCACTGTTTTAGTTCAGTTAGAGATTAGCAATCACTGCGTAAAGGTGTTACCATGCCTAAAGTAAGCAAACTTACCAAAGTTGAATGTTCTCGAATTCTAGAATTCCATAAGCAAGATTTGTCACAGTGGGCGATCGCAGCTAAGGTAAATTGCAGTAAAACTGTGATTTGCAACTTTCTAAAGAACAGTGAGAATTATGGAAAAGCAAAATCCTCTGGTAGGCCCCCAAAAATTTCTCCTGCATTGAGTAGGAGAATAAGACGAGTTGTTATGAAAGACGGGGGACTTACTTCTAGTCAACTTAAGGCAGTCACAGATGCTGATTGCAGTCCCGTAACCATCAGACAACACTTAAGACAAAAAGGCATGGTAAATAAAAAGCGTAAACAAATTCCTCGGCTGCTTCCACGTCACAAGTTGGACCGCTTAAAGTTTGGTTGTGAATACCAAACATGGGTTGTTGTGAAGTGGAAGAAAGTCCTGTTTTCTGATGAGAAAAAATTCAATCTCGGTGGTCCTGATAGCTTCCAACAATATTGGTATAACAAAAACATGCCTCCTGAAATTTTCTCCACACGTCATAGTGGTGGAGGGTCCCTAATGGTATGGGGTGCCTTTTTTTACAGAGGGACGATGGAGCTCCAGGTGATGCAGGGTCGTCAGAGAGCGGCTGGTTGTGTTAACATGCTACAAAAAGCATCTTTGATGATGGAGGGCCATCGTTTGTGTTGGGATGGATGGGTATTCCAACAGGATAATGCTGCAATCCATGCTACAAGATGGACCTTGACCTTTCTACAAGAAAATGGGGTCCATCTCTTGGGACATCCTGCATGCTCACCAGACTTGAACCCAATTGAAAATGTTTGGGGATGGATGACAAGAGATGTTTATCGAAATGGCAAACAATATTCAACAAAAACTGAACTTTGTGAAGCCATCTTCAGAAGCTGGAGCAACATCCCCGACACCTTAATGGAAACGCTTATTTCTAGCATGCCCGACAGAATTTTTGAAGTCATCAAAAGCAGTGGAGGTAGACTTCATTATTAAATTTGGTTGTTAAATATTTTCATACACTTTTTGTACAATTTCGTAGAATTTTTGTCTCTGGTCTTATAATTTTGATCATGTGTAAATCACCTCATTTTATAAAAATGTAAATTTCTAAATAAAATGTTTGGAATGTAGCTTTTTGTTTTCATAACCTTTTAGATTGTAGTATTGGTAACCTTAATTGGGAGGAGCTTAAAATCTATCTGTAAAAAAAGATTTTTAAGTGGTCTTAAATTTTTGAACGGGAGCGTATCTAGGCAGATACAAAGAATAAGAGGGCGGGGGGAAGAAGTATGGCTAAAAAGAGACCAACAAAAAATCAGGGAACCAGAAATCATAAATTGTTGTTAAAGATGGAAAAAGTTTGATTACCAAAATTCATTGCATGGGAGATGTCTTAGTAGATAGCTAAACAAGAGGAAAATCAAAATTGCAAAATGCTTGAAAATGACATGATGTAATAATTGGGTAGTGGAATAGAAACTAATACATTGCATGTTGCGATCATCTTTGAGATTAAGGCTTTGTTTAGTTAGGTAGTTGTTTGCTGATTAAGTTAGTTAAAATTTACCCTGAAAATTGGCAAAGTAAGAGAAATAAACATGTTGAGAAAGAATCAAATTCAGAAAAAAGAAAACGTAATTAAAATCATATCAATGCATTCTTTGTTCATCTCTATTTTTCTTCTCTTTATTATTCTTGCTAAATCTTTTTTTTATCCTCTTTACATTTTTCTCTCTTCCTTAAAGATTTGTTGCTCTCTCTCTCTCTCTCTCTCTAATTACACAATCTCTACTACTTACATCATCATCACCTCTCACTAACAAAGCATTTTTTTCTTATAAGAAACAGCTAATATTTCAACTGCAATTTTTTTTTTTTTTTAATCATTTCACCCCGAGCAAGGCAGAAATGCCACTGATGAGCGGGGGGCCAACATACCTGTAAAAAGATTAATTAGAAAAGAGTGAGGAGTACAAACTAGTTAGAAAGGAGCAATAGAAAGCTGAGAATGTAGGTGCGATGACAGATACATAGGTGGAGAGAAAGGGAAGGATATACAGGGGTGGGGAGAGTGCTAAAGTCCAGTGGTTAATAGATGAGTATTGACATTGCATTTAAATTTCTGGAGGTTGTAGCCGTCAGGAAAGCAAGAATATGGGAGCGAGTTCCACAAGTGGGAAGTGCGAGAGAAGAAGCTGCAGGAGTAGAATTGTCGTCTGCATTTGGCTAACCTGACTGTGAATGGGTGGGACCCAGTTGCCAGTCTGGTTGCACGAGTAAACACCTGTTGAGGAGGCACCAGTGACTTAAGTTCGTCTGAGCAGAAACCATGAAAGTATTTATAGAACAGACAAAGGGAGGCCACATTTCAACAGTGGGGAAGTGGAAAAATAAGAGTATGAGTATGAGTTCTAAATATATTTTTGAGCATAAAAATACATGTATATCTTTGAGTACATACACATAATAAAATGGGCAAAACATAAACATTATGATTTTGAAGCAATTTAGAAAATTCATTCCAAAAACACTTTTCCCATTTATATAATAAAGTGTTAACATTTATTATTATATGAAAGAGTAAAATATCTGGATAGTATTATCTATTTTAAATTGGTACTGAACATTTTTTTCATTAATTACTATCTGTTGGTGTGTGCATGTGCATCTTACTAGTTCTATCTTCATCAATCACAGGCTGAATACATGTAGAAAATCATTTTTTTTTTTAAATAGAATAAATTCTGAGGACATATGCACTTATATAGATATAGATATAGATATCTATAATTTCAAATGTACGCACCGTAATGTGGGCGCTAGAGAGTGTCGTCAGTGATGTCATCGTGAGGATCACTAGGGGATTTCGGGTCTTTCAACATCATGCCCCACTCACCGCGCTGACCCGACCAGAGATGATCAGTTTCTGGCTCACCCTCAATAAGCGCTTTCAGACACTGGAAAATTACGTTTAGGCCCGGTACGAAACCTTGCAAATGCTTCTGATTGGCGACAGTCAGAGCCACTTTCTATTTAGAGGCGAACCATACATGAGCTCATCCAAAACATTAATTTAGACTCAGAATTTCGGGGAATTTTAGCTAACAATTTGGAATCCAGGCACTCTCTCTTTTGATCCATAACCAATTAGCTGTTCTTTCCGCTGTTTTGGTTCTGGACTTGAGTACTTTCCTTTTTTTTACTCCCACTATCCCAATATCTGTTAAGGCTTTGCTTAAGGACCTTGCTGCAAATCCTCTAGTCCCCACTTCTATAGGAGTGCAGCTAGCCCTCCAGCCTTTAACCCTGCAACTCTCCAGCAGTTCGTCATATTTTAACTTCTTCCTTTCATGAGCTTCCTCTGCGTTTTCTCCCCAGGGGACCGTCAGTTCCCACAAGACTATCTTCTTCAAATTATGTGAGAAGAAAACTATATCTGGGTGAAGTTTTGTGATGGCAATTTGCTCTGGGAATTTCAATCTTGAGCCTATATCAGCCCTTAGTTCCCAGTCTGTTGCAGGAGATAGTAGGTTTGGATTTACCTTTCTATTTCATGAGATTTTCACGCCCGCTTTAATAAATTTTATCTACCTTGTGTCTGGGTTGTAAACATTCTCTTTGATAGCATTTTGAACTATTTTCACAATCTCTTTTAGAATTTTGTCATGGTGCCACCTGTAACGCCCATCAGCTAGTGCAGATTTACAGCTACTCAGGATATGTTTTAAGGTACCTTTGCACCCACAGAGATGACAATTTGGCGACTGGGTTTTATACCATAATTCTAAGTTTGTGGGGCTTGGCAGGGTGTTGTATACTGCCCGAATCAGAAATTTTAATCTGGAGTCACTGTGCCATATTTCGGACCATTTGATTTGGCGTTTCAACATAGAGCTCTATTTGGTCCATGCCCCTTGCTGTCTCATCCCGACTTGGACTGCTATTTGTTTTTCTTCTTCGCCGTTTCTGATTTCCTCCTGTAAAAGATGACCTTTCTTTTCTCCTTGCAGTTTGTCATATTTTCCTGAGCGAAAAACTTGAGGCCCATGCGTCCAGTAGCTATGGTCCCTAGTATTGCCTTTTCTCGGATTCTTTCTTTTGCTGTATTCACTTATTTCGAGGCATTCCATTATATATACTGATATTCCCGCACCGGCTACTTTGGGATCTTTTGAGCACTCGTACTGGATTGTGGCTCTCACTTTAGCTACTTTAAATTCTTCATGCAGGCTTTTAAACGGGAGTTTCAGTGCGTTTGTTTTCCCGTATAACGCTACGCTGCATAGAGATCTTGGCAAACCTAACCACCTACATAGTTGTGATGTTATGCTTCTTTCAATTAGTTCTACTATGGAGGAAGTGAAATCATAGATAGGTACAGGCCAGAGTATTTTTGGAAGAATGACGTGTTGATAAACCCAAGCTTTATATCTGCCAGGTAAGCCAGACTTATCAACCCTGAATAACCACCCTTCTAGATTCTTCTTTGTTAATATTATGGATCTTGAAACTGTATGTATGTCATCTCCAAAGAGTTTAAATCTTTCATTTTTTGAAAGCTTACCTTTCTTCATTACTAGGAACGTGATTTGGAAGCGTTAAAACTCATTCTCGCCCAGTTGATGAGTTCTTCGATGCCCTTCAGCAACCGCCTTACCTCAATGGCGGATGTGCTGGTTATGGTCATGTCATCCATATACTCGCGAATCGGTGGTTGCCTTACACCGGATCTGGAGATTGGTCCTTGACATTCCACTTCAGCCGCTTTTATCAGCATATTCATTGATAATGCGAAGAGAGTCGCTGAAATGGTGCAGCCTGTTATTATCCCTCTTCCAAGATTGTGCCATGCTGAAGTTGAGGTCTTTGTTACTGCCCTCATTTTGAAATCCTTATAGTAGTTTAAAATGAGCTTGGTGAAAACAGTGGGTATATGGTACCAGATTAAAGCTTCTTCTACTAGACAATGGGGAATTGACCCATAAGCATTCTTAAGGTCTAACCAGAGGACTGCAATATCTCCCTTATTTTCCTTGGCATCTTTTAGTAGTTGAGTAATGACCCCTGTATGTTCCATGCATCCTGGCATGCCTGGGACTCCTCCTTTTTGAACAGAGGTGTCAATGTAGTTATTTATTATTAGATATTTTGACAGCCTACTGTTTAATAAGCTGAAGAAAATTTTTCCTTCAACATTCAGCAGCGAAATACATCTGAATTGGTTGATTTTCTTGGCGTTTTCCTCTTTGGGGATCCATATCCCCTCGGAATACTTCCACTGGTTTGCTATCTTCCCTCTCTTCCAAATGACCTTCAGTAACTTCCATAGGATATGCTGTAATTTTGGGCATCTTTTGTACACTAAGTATGGTACTCCATTCGGGCCTGGAGCGGAGCTTGACCAAGCTTTTTTAAGCACTAATTGCAATTCAACCAAGCTAGGGAGTCCTATGTCGAGATCAATTGAGGGAGGATCTGGTGTAAGAAGCAGATGGTTTTTGCCAAGTTGTTGCTGCTGGTAAGGGTCGCTTAAGGAGTCTTTGAGAAAAGCATTTATTTCCTCAGTGCTACTTTGTAGCATTCCACTGCGGGTTTCACCCAGTAATTGTTTGGTAAATCCAAAAGAATTGGATATGAAGGCTGCTCTTTTCCAAGCTCTTTCTCTCCTCCTCCGGCAGTGCCATTTGGCTCTTCTTAATGCTTTTAAATCTGATCGGATCGAGTCTCTTAGTTCTCTTAAGGTTACTTTTTCTTCAGGCTTTGCATTCTTATATTGTTTTTTTAGTGATTTTAATTCTGCTCTGTGTTTTTTAATTTGATTTTCTCTTGGATTCATGGTGCTGTTCACCACTTTTTTTCTCCGCTGTTTCCAAATCATTCTACTCCAAAGCTCACGATTATTTTGCTCATAATTTCTAGTCGTCTATCAACGGAGCCTTTCAAAATCAATGTCAGGATCTCGCTGATGTCCAAATCAAAAGCTTGCCAAGAGTTTGTATCTGTTGCTGCAGGCCATTTGATCTTTCTCCGAAAATTACTTGATGTTATGTTGCTGGACAAATTCTGAGGACATATGCACTTAAATATTCAAAATACAAACTTTAGAGTGATATATAGATATATAAGAAAAAGTGATGTTTGTATATATGGTCGAGCTAGAATATTGAACAAGATGGTGTTGAACAGCCAATTTTTACTGTTTCATGCAAGATATACAATCTTCAGGCAACCAACAATAACCTTTGAAAGTGATATATAGACATAAAAAAATGTATACTAACACCCTAAAGTTTGGGCTTGCTCAGGGGGAATAAGCATATTAGCCACCAGGCTGCCTAAAAATTGCATGTTTTACATGCATGAAACTTATAATAGTGATAAGTAATCCAACACCACCTCAATTGGAATATAAGTATGTATAGATCGATATACAGATAGAAATATACAAAGTGGATGTAATTACCATGCTGTGTTGATTTTTGTCCATTTTATGAGATGTTCAGATCAAGAGTACTTAATTAAGGTACAAAATTGAAGAGATTGAAAATAGCAGTAACCAATATTGAGTATTCATCACCTTTTATCACACCCAAAATGGCTTGGAATAAGATATTTGGACTTTATTATCTTTTTGCTTTATTAAAAGACAAAATAAAATTGAAGCTTCATTATTTTTTTAGTTCTGTAAAAGACTACATTAACATTTTTGTATGACAGTTTTGACAATTATAAATTTGACAATTATAAATTTGTATCATGGTTAAGGTTAAGCACAAGTTTTTACTTGATCTGCCAATTTAGTCAATGTTTTTGTGAATATGGTGATTTTCTAGATGTAGCGTTGAAGTGGCACAAGGCCTAAAGTATGGGGCACTTAGTAGGGATCAAATCCACTATTTAGTTGTAGTTGATTTATCTAGGCAAGCTTTCTACCCATTATATCACAGCAAAATACCCCTTTTTGGTGTATATGAAAATAAAATAGAAGAGAAACTGAGAGAAAATTCATACCACAAAACTAACAGAATTGATCAGCAGTTTTAAAAGTTAAACACAAAAATATATAAATCCATGCCTTTTCAAATGCTTGAAACATACACAGTATCGGACTCATTTTTATTTCCTATCACCATGAATCAACAATATCAAGTCTAAAAGAACAAAACAAGTTATGTTCGTTTTTCCCCAAATTTGTTAAAGCATAAGTGATATTTGAAGTCATAACAATTCAATTTTGTAATTCTATTTGTTAAACTTGTGATTAAATGCACTAATTTGTACAAACAATCAAACTGTTAAGATTGTATCAAGAAGAATATAAAAAATGCTTTATGATTTTTTTCAAACCTGTCTGAACATGACAATGTTTTTGCCTTAGGTGATCAGAACCCCATAACTTAATGTCCAAAGACAAAGACTTCTGAAAGTAATTTGACAAATTTGCCTTAAATGTCACCATAAACTAAATACTAGATCTTTTATTTATTAACTGCATCAAGGAAAATAACCTCATAAATATTTCTACACAAACTAAACCTTTGATAAGTTGCAACTAAAAGAAATTACTTTGTTTACTTGGAACCATAAAATTCTTATCTACTTTATAGGTGTGGTGATAAATTATTGTTTTAATTTAATAGGTTTACACCAAAACGAATAGAAAATGTTTTTTTCAAACACTGAAACATTGCTATTACAATCTAAGACAAAATGAGTGAGCAACCAAATCCATCTTTGTCTTGTTCATACTTATTATAATGTAATTTTTTTTTTTGCATGTATCTACCTATACTTGTGCACAAGTTTTACAATTATGAATTAAAACTGATTTATCATGAAAACTTTTTGCTCATTTCATTGCATGTAAATTCTACAAAATCCATGTATTCAGTGTATAAAATCTTAGTTTCTCATTTTTAAACATATTTACATATTTTCTTTAACACTGTTGCTTGTTTGTTTCTATTGGCCAGTCAAAAGGCAAAAAACAACAACAGTAAAGATAATTAAAAAGAAATCTTCACAGAAAGTAATCGGAGAAATGGTACCAAGCTAAAGGCTATTTCTTCATCTGAATTTTCTTTTTGTAAGTAAAGCTGGTCATAATGATCGTATAAACTTTTTTTTAACTTACATGTCTTAGAATAAAATTATTTAGATATAGTATTTCTATTACTGTAGGTTGAAGGGCTAACAGTTTTCTGTTAGACATCTTATGAACAGTTTGATAATACAAGTGATAATGTCTTTGTAATAATGTACCATATGAATATCAAATAAAAAAACTGGTTTCCAAATAAATGGTTAATTTTCTTTTTGGCTTGAAACTATCAGACTTATTTTCTAGTATAAGCAATGAGTAAAAATTTCACATACAAAAAGGTGCTGAAAAGTTCTCAATCTTGACCACTCTCCAAAACATGCCAATTATTGCATATTTTGGAAGGAAATTCTTGGTTGAGTTGAGATCCATTCAGTAGCTTATATATATATATATATATATATATAAGTAGAATCCTTGATATTTGGTAAGGCAAATTCCACAGGAGACTAAATTGATTATATATATATATATATATATATATATATAAATAAATAAAAAATTATTAATATATACTTAATAGGTCTATTGTTTTACATCAAGCACTATTTTATTAACACCAGTACTCAATGTGCATTACCTTATATTCAGAAAATTAAATATAAAAGAGAAAAGAGAAAAGAAATTTCTAGGATTTTACTTTTTGTGTTGCTTGTTTTTCATTAGTTAAGCAAACCACATGTCTATCTGTCCAGCCAAGCAGCATTTGTATATCACAATTCTAGTTGGTCTATACAAGATTTGGTTGATAATGTGTAAGCATATGTGTTTGAGCAGCTAGTGGGCATTTTCATCTATATCTGAGAGTTATATCTCAGATAATGTAGGTGGTGGCAAAGATTTTAGTGTTAGAGATAACTAGTTTGTTTTCAAATTTTCTGATAGAGTTTTAGAGAGTAGGATTATGAATTTGGGTTTTTTGTTTTTTCAGTGGTGCCTACTTTTTTGGATTTTTAGACTTTGTATACTTGTTTTCTAGCATTGAGGATGAAATCATGTGGGCAATGAAGAAGTTTAAATATTTTTTTAATGTGTTTATTGTTTTCATCTAGGTGTTCTGGGCTATATATTCTAAGGGCTTCTGATAAAAACATATGATTAATCCTGATTTTAATTGTAGTTGTGGTGGGAATAAAAATTGATTGAATCGTTTTTGTTTGTAGATTTGTGGTAAATTTAAAATCTAATTTTGTTATTGTTTCATATTGATATTAATGGTTTTGTTTATTTTGTGTTCTCATGTGACTTCTCTTTCTATAGAAATTTCTACAAACAAAAATTTGATTTACTGATGAGAATCCACAATAAATAGTGGTCTTGCTAGTATGTTTTGAGTATTTTTAAAGTCTGGCCCATTTAAACTCATCATACCTAAATATTCCACTTACCTGAGATACATACATGATGTCTAATATTCTTCACAATGAAAAGCTATGAAACATCATAAAGAGACTCAATGATGAAGAATCAACAATCAACATATAGACAACTACAAAGCATAAATTAAAAATGCCCACCAGATATTCAAACACACACAAAACATTATCAACCAAATTTTGCATAGACCAACTAGAATCAGGATAAATTTATAGACGTTTTCTACTTATTCTTTATCCTACCTTTCTGTTGAATTCTGATTTATATTTGATCCTAATTCATATATATGTGTGTGTGTGTGTGTGTGTTCAGAAAATGCTAAACAGTTGCATAATTTTGTTAATAAAACTCAACAAGCTAGCAGCAGAAAGTAAACTTATAACTGATATACCCAAAAAACCCCACCTCTCTTTACAGTTCCATCCTTTTGAACATTTAGAAAATAAAGCTTTATAAAAAGACAATACTCATGAAAAGTTATTTTCATTGATGCATTTTAAAAAAAGAAAAACTTCAATTTTCATTATTTTGAGTTAATATTCTATTTATCATGACATTTATGACAAATTTGTTAAATTGTTGTTCAAAATATGTCTTCTATATATTGGATACTAATTTCTGAGTTTTGATCACAAAAGGTTTTACACATTTGGACAGAATTTT
The DNA here is from genome assembly GCA_037127315.1 of Ascarosepion bandense. Taxonomy (NCBI): domain Eukaryota; kingdom Metazoa; phylum Mollusca; class Cephalopoda; order Sepiida; family Sepiidae; genus Ascarosepion; species Ascarosepion bandense. The sequence goes on along the minus strand of JBBBDQ010000529.1, from coordinate 2,564,374 downwards.
TAAAAAATTAAAACAACTTCTAATATTGCTGTTTTTTTTATGTATATACATTAACTATAACATCTAAGTTGAACACAAGGTTATATTCTTGTGCATTCCTAAGGATCAAAGGCCAGAGCAATGACCCACTAACCACTTTAAGTGAATTCTCCTAAGCTATATCTGGAGTAACTTGGTAAAACGAATTGGAAGTGGCATCAAGATTTTCTGTGACTGAATCTCAAGTTGGTGCTGATCCAAAAAGCAATTAATCTGTCCAAGATATGAGAAGGTTTAAGGAGCATGAAGAAATTGAAGCCATGGAAGAGATTGTCACAATGACAAATTGGTATAGAGGCAGCTTATGGCAGCAGGTCAGTGTCTTAAGAAATACAAACACTGTAAAGCAGATACTTAATTAATCAGGTGGAAGCCAGACCCCCAACTAGCAATTGATCAATCCGTCTATGCATACACATGATATATCATTGACCCTCAAAAAAAAAAAAAAAAAAACTGTGGTTTTATTATTCAAATATGAGCCATGTAAAGGCACAGGAGGCACAACAAATGTCAAATCAGTTTTTTTTTAGTTTTCCCTGCAAATTCCTTCTAAGTTTGTTGGCCTTCTGCCTGTTGTGCACCCATATTAAATTTTCTTTATTTTTTTCCGTAATAGAGAATCCATAACCAAAAATTAACAGAAAAAGTTTTCTTTCACAACTAAATATATGGAATTGCATTATCATTATCATCATTATCTTTATTGCAGTTTCCTATACTGATATCATGACTAGGATTTAAAATCTAAGCAAAAAAAAGAACAAATATTGCAATATTATAGTAGTCATAATGATAGTAAAAATAATTATGTCATTTATGGTAATCACAGTATTTACATTATTCAAACAATTGTCATCTTTGTTGCCATTTGTATGACGTTTTGGCTGTTGTATGCTCCAGCCTTCTTCAGATGCTAGGAATTTCGATTTGAACCCTTTATTACAATCACTGGGGTATATGATCTTCATTCGTTGCATAGTAGTGCCTCTTCTGGTAATCATGAGTTATTTCCCTCTAACCCTGTAAGTTACTTGTTCACCATTGCTGTAGCCTGCTATTGAACTCACAACTCTTTGGGTCAAGTCACAGGAACTAACCAATATCTATATCTACTGAGCCATGTGTCCTTAAGGACAAGAACAACTGAATTTTTGGGACTTATAAACTTAAAGTTCAGTAACCCCTTTTTTTTTTTTTTTACCAGAGCTCATATTGTAATTTTTGACACTAATGATTTTCTTTGGCACTCCATATTACTGGTTCCCATATTGTGTTCATCTCTATGCTAGGTCAGCTGAGGAGATTTTTGTAGCCTAGTATATGTGCTGATTCCTTAAGTTTACATAGATAGAGAACACCACTGGAAACTATTATTTCGAATTCATCCCATAGGGGGCAATGATTCCCTTTCTCCATCCATATGGGGTCAGCTACACCTGATTTTTCTATCTCACCTTGTGTTACAGCCTTGCAGTGTTCTTGTTGCCTTACCTTAAGGAGGCGGCCTGTTTCTCCTTTATATTTCTTTCCACAACTACATGGAATGGTGTACACACAGTCCTTAGTCATGTCCTCCTCTGTTGGCGGTCTTACTAGAGAGAGATACCTGCAAAGTATAAAACCACTTCTGAAGATTGTCACGATGTTATATGGATCACAGATCCTTTGTATTTTCTCTGATATCCCCTTCACATGGGGTAGACAGACCGAGACTGTTTTCCGAGATTTTTTATCCTCATGCACCCTTCCTTCCATGTATGTTGGACTTGTTGTCATGTACCCTGAATAATTGTTATGTTGTAGGGTACTGTTTACACTGACCATTTCCTGTTTGTATGACTGGGTCACTGCTTATGACTTTTGCTTGATGTTGAAGGCAGCAGACGATCACTTTCATTGTATTGTATGTAAAGAAAGGGAAATAGTTGTGAGTTCAATACCAGGCTGCAGCAGTGGTAAACAAGTAACTTACAGGGTTAGGGGGAGATGACTCATGACTACTAGAAGAGGCACTACTATGCAAGGAATGAAGATCATATTACCTAGTGATTGTAATAAAGGGTTCGGTTTGAAATTCCTACCACCTGAAGAAGACCAGAGCATACAACAGCCAAAATGTCATACAAATGGCAACAAAGATGAGAACAATAGTCCGAATAATGTAAATACTAACTCATCTCATAAATATAGACAAATATTATGGTAATCAGTTTTAATTTTAATAAAGTGGCAGTAGAAATTATAATTATTATTGTTATGATTATTATTTAAGCAAATGAATAAAAACCCAACAACATTACTGGAATAATAGTTGTGATGATGGCCTGCTGGGCTTGCCTTATTGTTATTTTTTTGTTTTTTATAATCATTTCTCCCCAAGCAAGGCAGTACTGTCACTGGTGCACAAGGGGTTACATAAGAGGAGAGTTACAGTGGGTTTCAGAGAATGGATAGGAGAAGGATGAAAACACTGGTGTGAAGAGAGCTGCATGAGAGTAAAAAGGGAAAAGAACATGATGCAAGCATTGTCAGGGAAAGGATGCAAGTCAAGGAGATAAGAGATGACAATTGACATTGCATTTAAATTCTTGGAAATTGTAGCTGTCAGGGAAGCAAGTATACAGAAGGGAATTCCACAGGCGGGAAGTACAAGAAAAAAAAGCTGAAAGAGTAGAAGTTACAATTACATTTGATTGGTTTCACTGTAAAAGGGTGGGACCTAGTTGCTAGTCTAGTAGCTCAAGTAAATTTATGCAGAGGGTGCACCAGGGAGCTAAGCTAATGGAAACAGAAGCCATGAAAGTATTTGTAGAAGAGACAAAGGGAACCCACATTACATTAGTGAGAGCATGACTAGAGTTGAACTATTAGGTCAGGATCAACTACATTACAGATTCTCCATTGGATTTTGTCAAGAACCCTGAGATGATTAGCAAGGGCACCCAACCAGATGTGACAGTAGTATTCAATACACAGATGGATGGTAGATTTATATATGTGCAAAATGAATTCAGATGAGAAAAACTTCCTAGCCCTACACAGTGAACCAACCTTCCAAACAGAAGATTTAGCTATGGATTCAATGTAGTCATTCCACTTGAGATCAGCTGAGAGAGTTAGGCCAAGGAGGCACAGTGTCTTGCCTGATCCATGCTAATGGTGGGTAGGAGTGATTATCTATGGCAATTAAAGGATAGCAGATTCATTTTGGAAGCATTAAAATTCATGATCCATTTCTTATCCCAGTCAACCACAGATTTGAGGTCCTTTTCAAGATCAGCAGCAAGGTTTGCTTTGGTCAGCCTCAGCAGATTTCTTATCAAGATGAAAGTAAATTGTGGTGTCGTCAGTATAGATGCCTACTTGGGAGCTTATTACATCAGGGAAATCATTGATGATGATCAGAAAAAGCATAGGACCTAGAATAGAGCCTTGATAGACACCTACATTTATATGATACTAAGCATGCCCGTTCAATACTACCTTCATTATGCAGTTTGAAAGGAACGACTGGATTAGATCAAACAAACAATCAATTATACTATAGCTCTGTAGCTTGCATAAAAGGTCAGCATGCCAGACTCTGTCAAATGCTTTGAAGATATCTAGGGCAACAGCTTTGCTTATTGAGACCCTGGTATATATATATATATATACACACACTGTGATAGTCATTAACATATCAGCAGTAGACCTGGTGAAGTAGAAACCATACTGAGTCTGAGGGTTCCCCAGAGTTCTTAAATCCAGGAACCAAAGAGGAAGACTTCCAGCTGGCAGGAAAGCAAGAAGTAGAAAGGCAGTAGTTGTAGAGTTTAGTGAGGATAGAGAAGAGTTCAGAGGCACATTTCTTCAGAACAATGATTGAGATTCTGTCGCCTTCACTCACCTTATGGGGGTCAAGCTTTGAAATTATGTTAGAGACAAGCAAGGGGGTCATATGAACATCACTCAGTTGAGCCTCAGTTCTAGGTGGGAAGTTGGGTGAAGACAAGCCACAAAAATCAAATGTTGAGTTGGTGGAGAATCTGCTAGCAAAGTACTCGACTTTGCCCACCAAAGGTGCAAGGACCTGATTAAAAAGGGGATTGAAGTCTTGATGTTGTTTAACACATTTTTACAGAGCCACCAGTAATCTTTGGAGACAAACTTGTGGGATGTTATACACTACTTCATTCTGTCAGGAAACAGCAGTTTAGCACCGTTTAGGATCCTCTTGCACTCCATTCATTTATTAGTAACTGATAGATTTTACTGAAGATTAAGTGATTGCTCTTCTTCATAATAATCTAGCAATTTTCAGAGTATTCTAACATTTTTCAGTAATGCTACCATCTAGATGGTTTGGAATATGTTTCCAATTTTAGGTTTTCATTCTTTTTGCCAGTCCCATTAGTACTATTCCAAGCATTCTAACAATGGTAGGCACATGTGTCACTTCTATATATCTACAATTTTTAATTTCTTGAAGGAAGACTATATATTTTTCCATTTTTTTTCTTTCAATTTTACTTTGGGTTTGCTAGGAAAGTTCCAGCTGGAAAACAAAATTGCAGTGCTTACTGTACAAAATGGAAAACTAAAGTTAACAGGGCATATTATAATAAATGGTAGTATTAGCCATTTCTTTATAAGGAAACATTTGGCATTCATTATTTACATAATGTATAATCAGACTATTATACTGGAAACTCAAAGAGAAAATAATGATTTAATGAAGATGTTGAAATTTCACATTACTTCAAACAAAAGGTTAGGAAGGAGAACCACTACTGGACTTAGAAACCTATTAGCTGTTATAACTCTTTCCAACATTAATGGGGTTGCCTTCCTAACATTTGTTTGAAGTAATGTGAAATTTATAATGATTGACATTGATCTTCAAAAATTAAAATGAAAAGTTGACAGAAAATCAGGGAAATGGAAGAAAATTCCACTGACAAAAAGTGTGAGAAGATAAAGAATTAGCATAAAACCTTGTTACAACTAGAAATTTCAATAATGAAAGCCTAGCTGCCAATCAAGGTACCAATAATGAAAGCTCATTAGAACAATTATTGTGAAAAAATTTATAGAAACGGCAAAATGAAGCTATGTTATGGTAGTGAGAAAATGACTCAAACCAAGATGCCAGGTCAGGACTGATAATGCTTCAGAGTCTTTAAATATACAGCAGAAGCACCAGACCAAATGCAACAGAAATATTTGATCAGTCAGTTAAGTGCCATACAGGCCATACATGTTGGGGAATCATGTCTCAAAAGAGATATGACTGACTGTGCAGAAGATTTTCCTGCAGTGGGTTGCCATTACTTTCTGCCGTAGACTGAGTCTTATAGAAATCTATTTTGTTATTTGACCCATAGCTGGAGAGAAGAGATGCATTAATACCTTTCCAAAGGGCATTTGTGCAATGAATTCAACTGGAATTTGAACTCAGCTCTCCGATTTCACATTCAGAGCTGATATCCACTGCACCACAATGCACAGTTAACATTTGATATACAGACAAATAAGCTTATAAATCTATTAGATGAAATAGATGATTAATAAAGTGAAAATTAGTACTTTCATTCAAAAATTTTACATGTTTCTATAAGAACACATCTAAAATTTTAAAGATTAAAATCAGTCTTAGTGCATTATTCTTTAAAGCAAGTCTGCTTTTCTAGATTGATAAATTTCTACTGGTAAGAAAAGCACATTTCCTATTAGGCTTCCTTGCTGTTTAGCATTTCCACAATCATTTTTACAATTGAGATGGACATATATTGTTAACAAAGCTCTGTCATAAAACTTTATTCTTCAACAGAAACGTATCCAATAACAGTGATTTCACATTTGGAGCATATCGAATTGTGTCAGTCATTGTTGTTTGGTATATTTATTAGTAACTTTCATGTTAACCAGTATTATGAAAAGGAAAGGTTAGAATTGTCTGTCTTTTTAGACAGACATGATATATAGCTTTTTCATCTTGAATCCACAATCTGACTCAATTCTTGCCAAGCAGAGAAAGTAGTTCAAACAGCAGACACAACTATTTTGAAGAACTGCCTAAATATCATGTGTGCACATGCACACACATTTATATGTTTGTGTGTATGTGTATATATATATATATATATATATATATATATATGAACAAAGGTGTGTATGTCTTCAGATACATATGTTGATGCATATATATATATATATATATATAATTCTCTACATATACAACATACTTATCACAGCTTGATGCAAGCAAACACATCAATGAATATATTAATATATATATGGTTATATACATACTTATGCATAGACAAGTGTGTGCCTGCATGTGTGTAAATATATGTATATGAGAGAGATAGAGAGGTGAGTAAAACAGGTTGATATGTACACACATACATAAACTAACATTTTCAAGGAGAAACTATGACAGAGGGGAAATGGTTTTGTTTGACACATTTTATCCTGTAGGACTTTACCGACTAAAGTGATGCTTCTGTTGCTACAACTAACCATGCAAAGGATGGGGATGCTTAAAATTTTAAATTCAAATATTTGTTTTTGAAAGTATGTTTTTGGTATATAGTTGAGACAATTTCATTCAGTTTCTTTTTATTCATGTTTCTGCTTCTTTTGTTATTAAATACCCCCCATTGCGATTATAGAAAATCTGGCAAGAAAGGTGAAATGTAAGAACCTGGATATAAATTTTCCATAGATGATCAGGCAATTAAAGTACTTTTCTTGTCTTAGTAAGTGGTCTTCTCTTTTAATTTAAACAACATTTTTAAATCAAAATTATGGTCAAATCCATTACTGTAAGGAACTAATGCATATAGTTTGTTTTGTAAAACATACTTTTTGTGTTTCTATATATATTTATTTAAATCCCTTGAGGTTTCTTTTATATATTCCTTATATACCAATTATTACAAGTGATAGAGTAAATTCTTTCTTCAAGTTTTAGCTTATTTTGTACTCAATATTTATATGAAGAGGAATACATTGAAAATAATTTTACACTTCTCCAATACTCTTGTTTTCAAATTAAATAAAAAATGAAAGCCTCATAAAATATTTCATAATTGAGAAGCAGACTTCTTGACAAGCCCAATAAACTAAAATATATTGTTCTCCCCATTATCTCTATCACAACTACAACTGAAAAGAATTTGTCTAAGCTTAACATGAATTTTTTTTAGAACTACTGAAAAAACTTAAAAAATCAATTTATTCAAAACAAAATAAGCTAAAACTTGACAACCAGAACATACAATGGTTAAAACATTGTAAATATGGCAACAAAAATGAGGACAGCAGTATGAACAATGTAAATAGTGTAGATAATTACAATATCTTGTCTCAGAAATATAGATAGATAATAGTTGATTTGTGATGATCACTTAGTTTTAGGCTATTATTAATGTGGTATAACATGATATCTAGGAAAGATTATTGTTTGTTTCTATTTCATAAGTAAATTCTGTCATATGTTTGACTTTAGTTTATCCATAATGTCAGGTAAATTAGTATTGTAAGAATATATTAATAGTACATCATTAATATATTGAAAATATGCTGTTTATTTGAGTAAACTATTTTATAAATGACCAGATTCAAGAAATTCTAAGAAAGACATTCAAAACCCCATTTATAAATAAACTAATCTTAAGACAAATGTCAAAACCCACTTATAATTTGTTCCATAACCCAACATGTATATATGCATCCACATATATGTCCATTCATATATGTCATCTAATGGAGATACTGTAGAGTAATAGATTGTGATTCAGATTGAGGAATTAGAGAGCCAAATTCAAATTCCAGTAGAGTTCACTACATTCACTTCCTTGATAATACTCTTGGGAAAGGCATGAATCCAACTCTTCTCTCCCCAGCTATGAGTAAATAATAGGACAGACTGAGTTCTATGGTCATGGTAACCAGTTTAGAGATGGTATCTGCATAAAATCATCCATCCCCCAGAAGGCCTTTACCAGGCTATGAAAATACACACTGTCTGACATTCTTCAGTCATGCTAGTTGCACTTGCTGTCTCAGACAGAGAAAATATTCACTTATTATATGTCTACATATATCTCTCACTTTCTGTAACTTGTATGTGTGTGTGCAGACACAAGACCCAACCAAAAATGTTCCAGCCATTTAACATTGCTGCAAAAATATCTTAGCTAGAGAGAAATGGCATCTTAGTCCTCTTCAAAGTAATCTCACTGGGACACCATCCACTTATCTCAGCTACAGTTTCTTTCCAGAGTCCTCAGCAGCTGCCTTACCTTGTTTTCCTTAATCTCATCCAAAAAGATTTTATTTTTTTCGAAAAAACCAGAAGTTATAGAGATCTAAATATAGATTTTAGGACATAGGGATTAATTGGATGATATGATGTTATTTTTAAAATAACCTGTATGAGACATAAAAAATAGGTAGATATTTGCAAGATATTTTCTGAATACTGTTTAATCCTCAAATTTTATAAATCTCACATTGTCATTTGTGTTTTTCTTTTGATTGTCACCCATATACAAACAATATTTTCACAGATATGAATTCTTCTTGATAGCTTTACAGAATGTTGACCGCTTTCAATGAATTCTTAGTCATGATTGAAGCCTTGTACCAAAGGATTTGCATACTGAATTGTTTTTGCTACAGACAAATGTATAATTTCCAAGCAAAACTTGTATGCATATTTACTATGAATATAACAGTTGCACATTAAACAAGCTAATGTAATTTCATCTTCCTGACAGCTGACTAATTCCATAAGAGTGTATCTGTTAATGTATATACAGTAATTCTCTCTCAATGGTTACCACACCTCTGGTTTGTAAGATATTCAAATTGGCTTGATACTTTCCAAACATTTCATTTAGGTGTGTGCATATCCCTGGACTAGCACATACTACACACCTCCAAGCATGATTTGGGGGCCTGGGCAATGTTTTATGACCCTTACTATCTTATTAAGATTTGCGTTTTTGTTTTTTTTGTATATGTTACAAATTAAACTAAACTCAACTGACTATTAAAGGATGAGATTTCTTTGTGAATTTTGATATCATTCTCAGTTTTTTTTGTTTTCATCCAAATCTGTGAATTTGTTTTGTTCAGGCTCAGTCACAAAAAAAAAAAAAAAAACAATGTAAAACTGAATATTTTTTTTACCCACATGCTCCAGATTCTTGATGAGTCTGACAAGGCTTGCACGGTTGCTCTGGACATCTCCAAGGCTTTTGACAAGGTTTGGCACTCTGGCCTTCTATGCAAGCTACGGGGTTACGGTATTACCGGTCGCCTGCTTGACATAATCCAATCTTTTTTAAATAACTGCAAAATGAAGGTTGTTTTGAATGGGCATGCCTCTTCATCCTACAGCACAAATGCTGGTGTTCCACAGGGCTCTATCCTGGGCCCGACGCTCTTCCTTATTTTCATCAACAACCTCCCAGATGAGATCAAGGGTCATGTAGACATCTACGCAGATGACACCACAATATACTCCTGCACCAGTAAGAAACCTGTCACAGTGGATAGACATAATCTCGCTACTGACCTTGTACAGGATCTACACTCTGTAGTGAATTGGGGCAAGAAGTGGCTTGTCAACTTCAATGCGTCTAAGACCAAGCCGTTGTCTGTCAACCATCACAGGCAACCTCTTCTGCCTCCCATAATCATGAACCAAGCAATTCTCCCTGAGAGCAATACACTGCGCCTCCTCGCCCTTACCCTCTCTTCAGACCTCAAATGGAACCACTATATTGAATCCATAGCTAAATCCACTGCTAAGAAGGTTGGGTCATTATGCCGATCCAGGATGTTTTTTTCCGCCTGAATCCATCCTGCATATATACAAGTCAACCATCCGTCCATGCATGGAGTACTGCTGCCATTTATGGTCAGGCACCCCTGCCATTCACCTGAGTGTTCTCAACAGGCTCCAAAGGAGAGTCTGTAATGTGATAGGTACTGACTTGGTGGCTTGATTGCAGCCACTTCTCCACCGACAAAATGTGGCCTCCCTTTGTCTGTTCTATAAATACTTTCATGGCTTCTGCTCGGACGAACTTAAGTCACTGGTGCCTCCACAACAGGTGTTTACTCGTGCAACCAGATTGGCAACTGGGTCCCACCCATTCACAGTTAGGTTAGCCAAATGCAGACGACAATTCTACTCCTGCAGCTTCTTCACTCGCACTTCCTGCCTGTGGAACTCTCTCTTATATTCTTGCTTTCCTGATGGCTACAACCTCCAAGAATTTAAATGCAATGTCAATATTCATCAATTAACCACTTGACTCTAGCTCTCTCCCCACCCCGTATATCCTTCCCTTTCCCTCCACCTTTGTAACTGTCATCGCACCTGCATTCTCATCTTTCTATTGCTCTTTTCTAACTGGTCTGTACTCCTCACTCTCTTCTAATTAATCTTTTTACACTTATGTAGCCCCCCGCACATCAGTGGCATTTCCACCTTGCTCAGGGTGAAATGATTAAAAAAAAAAAATATGTAATGTGTCAAATTATTCACCTTTTGACAAAAACAATCTCCAGATGATGTCAAAAATTGGTACAAAACATTGTTGCTTTAAAAATGAAATGAAATGATCTATGATGACATGCATTTAGATACATTGTATTCATTTCCCATTTTTCTACTTATATTTTTAACCTATTTTGCATATGATTAAGTTACAATAAAATTTGTATTTTATATGAATACTACCTTATGAAAATTGATAAATAATACACTGGTACGGGTGGGCTCATATAGATTTCACAAGTCTCTTCTACTGGCCCTGTGCATGCTTACATACACAAATGTATATGCACACATACACACAGTATATATATATATATATATATATATATATATATATGTTTGCATGTATTGATTTACTAAGAATCATTAAGTGTGGCATAAGGCTGCAGGTATAGGGCATCAAGTGTAGACTGAACTCAGTCAGTCATAATTCATCTGCAAGATAAACTTTCTAACCATTATACCACATCAAATATATATATGCATCACTATATATATATATATATATATATATATATATATATGCATATACATTTGTGCATAAGAAATGTGAATAGCCACCGAAATATTAATAAAATCAAACAATTCATGTTTGGTCATCAATTGATTGATTGATATGCTTTTTACAGCTTATCAACCTCTTGTAGGTTATTTAAAGTCAGAAAATATCATTAGATTTTAAGAAATGTTTTTTGTATTGTGAAACTTACCTATGGTTAATTTTCTCCCTCTCTCTATATATATAATATTTATTTTGAATTTATAACAATTATGTTATAATATCACTACAAAAGTAGCTATTTTGTTTTGAAACTACTTGTGTCTTATCAAGCAATAAGACACAAGTAGTGCCAAAACAAAATAGCTACTTTTGTAGTGATATTATAACATATATATGTTATAAGTTCTAAATAAATATTATTTGGTCTACTTTTTAAGAATAGTGATTTTTGGATATGGAATTTTATTCCATCCATACCTACCCTATTCTAGTGTGTATATATATATATAGTAAACAGTTATAAATCAGATTTAAATTAAACCAGTTAACAATTGTATTAGAAGGGGATCAATACATGTTTGAAGGGAAACGAAGCCTTAACATGGAAAGATTTTAGATATTTAAATTTGGGAGATGAGTTGATTAAGCTACCATGGTTTTGACCTTATCAATTTTGTCAGGCAATCTGTATACAAATCTTTGTGTGTGTGTGTATATATATATATATATATATATATAATTTTCCTTAAAATCTGTATTTTATTATATACATAATAGAATGTAGTTTTTAAAATTAATTTTATTTAAGGGAGAAAAGTGATCAATATGAGGGACACAATGCATATAAATAGTATGAACATAGGTATCAGCATTCAATGGCAACAGTATTTCATGCTTACACACTCAGGCCTGATGATGTATTTAAACATGATACAAACCATTGACATCCACTGTTCATACCCATGTCCACAATGCTTATATAAAACTGGTTACTAGTTTCTGACCACACCCATCTGCCAGATCAGCTAGCAGATGACTGCTCAGTCACATTTGTGTTTCTTCAATACGCAGAAGTTTATACTGTAACTATACTGAACATACCTTAATTACAGTAATCTGTTATGATCAAAAACTTAATTAAGGCCAGTATGTTCAAACTCTTAAAAATGACGACTTGTGACTTTATGCAAGCACGACTTTTGATAGTTTCCAAATCCTTCCACCAACCCAATCTTACTCACAAAGCTTGGATCAGCACTTAATATGGTTTTCAGGCACTTTATAATGGTACTGCATCCTAAGATCAACTCCCCAGGCTAATAATATCAAGAAATCCTCTCTCAGGCAAATTAACCATAGTGAAATTTGCACATGATTGAAAAGTGAATGTTCTAATCACTGAGGTACACACACATTTTATATGTGTGTGTGTGTGTGTGTGTGTGTGTACATTTTAACATACGCTCTATTTATGGGTGAAAGTGTGCAATATCAAGGATAGAATATGAATACAAAAATGAACACTGAGGTTAACACCAAGTGGTGTCAGTATCATTAATGTTTGAATAGAATTTACAGGCCACATACATATATATATATATATATATATATAGAGAGAGAGAGAGAGAGAGAGAGAGAGACAGAAAATCTAAGCAAGAACCAACAACCTACTACGGTTTCGCCCTATGGCTCATCAGGGAAATTGTGGTAGGTTGATGGCTCTAGCTTAGATTTTCTGTCTTTGTCTGCTCTACTTTCGTATTGAGCGCTTTAGTGTTAGGGTTTTCGTCTTGGGGTTTTTTTCTTTCTTACACGTGCTTGACTTTTTCTTCATGTACTTTGTTTATTTCTTTTTTTACTTCCCTTCTTTTCTCTTTGAGTTTGTTCTCGGTGGGTTGTACAAGACGATTTCAATTATAGCTTAATTAATACTAGTTTTGGCAGAGTTCTGTTAATATTGGTATTGTTATTACTATAGTTAATATTATTATTATATATATATATATATATGTGTGTGTGTGTGTGTGTGTGTGTGTGTGTGTGTGTGTGTGGTGATACATTTACATGATATTAACCTATTTAAATATACTGGAACATACAGATACATATTGTTATCTCTAGACAATGTAAATCTACTTATTGCAAAAACAAAAATAGACAAATATATTAAAAAAACGTTTAAGAAATGACTGGAAGAAAACCTTGTAGATTTTATCCTTTGAAAAATGTTTGCATTAATCTTTCTTATTTTATAAAAACAAAAAAAAATAAACGTTACAGCAGGTAAAAAGATGTAACTATCATTGTGGTTGATGGCGTGTCTGCTTCTTTTTTTCTTTTTTCTTTAGTTTTATTTCTTTAGCAGATGCTGTATCATTTTAACAGTTTACTTCCTTCATATACTTTACAATAAACAAACTAGATAAGCAAAATTTTTATTTCAAGTATTTGAATGGAGTTTTATCATTAAGAGCTTTTTTAAATGAGATTAACAGACTTAAAGAAACTTTCTTCCTTATTATAATAAAGATATTATGATATGCTTTTAAGGACTGCTGTGATTATATGTTTGACATATCAAATGGGAATATTTAAAGAACACAGACTGAATATTTTAAGAAAAAATAAATCCCTTTTTGATATTTTTTTAATCATTTCACTTCCAAGAAAGGCAATCAAGTCAATAAGACACAAGGGAGTTACTGAGTGTAAGAGAATATAAGAAAAAGAAAACATTGTTAAGGAGAGAGAACAATAAAAGAACAGATATTAAGAAAACAAAATATTATTATTATTATTGCATTTTTATTTTTGAAAATTAAACTTGACTTGAAAGCAAGAAATTGAAAGAGAGTTCTACTAGTAAGGTGTGCAAGAGAAAAACCTGTTAGCAAAAGTACATTTAGACCTAGTCATTTTAACTGTGAGCAAAAGTTCAATTACATCTAGTCATTTCAACTGTAAAATGTTGAGACCTTGCCACCAATCTAATACTGCACTTAAATTTATAAAGTCTAGGTACCAAAGAGTAAAGTTAATCTGAACAATTACCATGAAAACATTAATAGAAAAGTCACAGGGAAGCTATATTACAGAAGTGGAATGAAAGCCAAAATTCAAGGTCAGAACCAATAATATTGTAGATTATTCTTTGTAATTTATTAAGATTCTTATATATTTCATCTCAATACATAGAAACCAGACGTAGCAGCAATATTCAATGCATGGACAAATGGTTGACTTGAAAATGTGTAAAACAGACTTAAATTACAAAATAACTTTTTTGCTTGTTATATAGAAAAAAGAAAATAACTGTTTACATTAAATAATTTTGATATTTCAATGTACCAAGGAAAAAAAAATAATTTTAATATGTCTACAGCCAAGCTGCCAACAGTTTCAGTTTTAATTGACTTTAAACCCCTTTTATTATGCATGTGCACATGACGGCACGTGTTCATTCTTCCTTACTTAATTACTCTAAACCATATCAACATTACTTTATCGATCATCTCTGCATTGCCTATATCGAGAGTCTTGCAGAGAAGTGTGTTAATTTTACCTTCAGGATGATTATGGAAGTTTTGAACTATAAATTCATTAAAGATAAAATTCAGATAAGATTTGCAAAATGTAAAAAATCTTTTCAGATCAAAATATATTGTTATAACCAGAATTCATAGAATTTCACAAAATTCACAAATCAATTTAATCACAGTGAAAAACAATGATTTACCTCCCTTTAATTTATGCTATTGTTTTTTAGCTTTTTTTTTGAATAGCTTGAACATATTTTCATTATCTTTTTTAATCTTTAACAAGCTTAAATATGTCACTTCCTATTGAGGCTGAAGAATAAGATTAAGATGAGACACTGCAAGAAAGGTGGTCAAAATTTGATGAATGAAAGAGAAAAGTTTAGAGTGTTGTTAATTAGCACTGGAATTCGATTCGGAATGTTTCCACAAACATTCCTTGCTATAAAACTAAATATAAAGGGTTCAGAGTTGAAAGCATCAAAGACATTGTTTTTGTTAGAATAAATGAGAGAAGAAAATGAAAGGTAAAAAAGAGGAAAAAAGGAAAGAAAAAAAGAGAAATTGGAAAGAAAAAAGGTAAAGAGACAAGAAAAATGGTGAGGAGAAAAGGAAGCAAAAAGAAGTGAAAAGCAACAACACACATGCATCTAGAAGACAAAATAGATGAGTGTAAAGTATGAAAATAACAAAAAAAGAAATGACAGCAGAAGAATAAAGTAGAAAAGAAAAATTGGAAAAGAGAGAAAAGAACTAGAACTAAAAGAAGAGATGAAAAAAGATGAAAAAAGTAAATGCAAGATGAAAATAGAAAGACAAGAGTAAGAAGAAAATGAAGAAAATAAAATAAAGAAAACGAGGCAGAAAAGAAATGTTCAATGAAGAAGAAGAAGCATTCAGGGAGAAGAGATCAGACAATGGATCCTTTGGTAAGGAATGTGTCTGCTATGAATTGTGATTATCCTCTAATTGAGTGGTCGTTAGAAGAATCACAGTCCTGGTCAAAGCAATACAGGGGAAAGAGCTTCAAAAGAAAATTTGGGTAATATGAGGGGCAATGCTGAAAAAGGAAGGGAATGTAATTGAGGAAAAGCTTTAGGAAGCCAATTACAAAAACAATCTCTGCTACTAAAAGAACAACAACAACAACAAGTTCTTTTAATAAAGTCAGAAATAATGAAATCATTTGAATGTTGAAGCATGGCTATCTTGGACAAAGTTTTCTTTACATGACACAAAAGACACTATATATATGATACATGATATACCAGAGACTACTGAAAAGTTTTCAGCCCAACCAAGATGACTTTCTAAAATAAATTATGATGTTTTTTTTCATTTGCTTTTGGTCAGATGTTCAGAAGTGGATTGGGCAGAGACACTTTCAATTCTGCTTAGACAAATTTGACAATAACTTATTTGTTGTAGAAAATGCAATAAGTTTTTCAAAATTTTGGTAACTGAAATCTTTCACAGAAAACTAATGTGCTTCAACACATTTTTATGGAGATTGTGTAAAACATGTTACAGAAAAATTACTTAATTTGGTATAACTAACAGTAATCCTTCATATATAAAATAATTTGTGCATCCTATATTCTCAGTTCTTTGTGTACACATGAAAACCTCATCAAAAGTACTGTCGTAATACCTGAGTTTATTTCTTAAGTTGTAATCAACAAACATCATAGAAATGCATGACGGTAATCTTTCAGGAAGAAACAAAGTCCCCCAACTTCACACAAAGAAGAGTCAAAGTATATTAATATACTGCATAGCAAAAGAAGTATAAATAATTTGCATTTTGTTGTGAACATACTTCACATGGCATAAGTGTGTGTGTGTGTGTGTGTGTGTGTGTGTATATATATATATACACACACACACACACACACACACACAGAGGGTGCGATGGATAAATTGTCATCTAACTTATGCGTAATTGAAAATAACACTGACATCTCATTTTAAGAGATACATTTACATTTACCAAAATTATACAAAAATATCTTAAAATAATAAAAAGTAAATTTATTCAATAAAATCACCATTGACTTTAACCATGGCCTACAGATGACTTTGGAATCTCCTGCAACTTTTATGGACGGCCTCCTTGTTTATATTGGTGAATGTTGCCATATTCCTTGACTTTAGTTTATCTTTGGTGTTACAAGGAGTTTTGTTCTCATTGGAACTTGTATGAAGCAAGTTGTTATGTAATTATTGATTCAAATTGTGTTGTTGGTTACTTTATTGTGTCTTAATAATCTATGCAATCTGAAAAGTGTAGAGAGAGATAGTATGCATTGCGACATATGATTTCTGTTTTATCACTTTACACAATAACAGGAATTTCTTTTAAAAAACTTTTGAGTCTCTTTATATTAATTTTTTTCTTAAATTTAAATCTTCATAGTAATCAACTTTTAATATCTCAAAATCAATATGAAACAAGAATTATAAAGTTAATATTAAACTGGTTTTTCAACTTAAAAGAGAATACTTTTAGTTCAAGATATGAATGTCTTGATATTTATACTATGCTTATTTAAGCAGAAGAAAACTGTGCATAGGAAGATTGTGTTGCACCAATATTTAAAGTGCCTTAAGAAATCAGCATTTAAAACCTTGGTTTTATACCTTCAACTCAACCAGTCAGTTTCATTACATTAACTTACATGCAAATACTTTTAGGAAAGGTTTGAATCCATCTACTCCTCACCAGCTATGGGTTAAATAGTAGGACTTGTATTTGAAAATCATTTATTCTAAAAAGAAATTATTCTGATAATTCAAAATATATTTTGCCTTGAAATAACCCAAAAAGTGTTAAAAAGCCATAAAAAAAACAAATCAATCACCTTAAATTGATCAATGACATCAGAAAGAAATGAACAATTATTTCAACTGTCATATGACATTATTACATAATCATGTTATAGCTTAAAATTAAGAGTAACAATAAAGTTTATTTTAACCAAATTTTTACTGTTTTAAAAAAGATGATTCTTCTTTGATGTTTTCTGTATCTTCAGAATGTAAGTGATTGTGAGTCTCCATGACTAACAGTCCTTTGTGGCTCTTAGCAAAATTTGTCTTTTTGCTATCTCTTCTAATCTCTGTGCTGCTAACCAATTACACAAGCTCACTAAGTAGATTATTTTCTTCTTTCCTCTGTTTCTCTTGTTTTCAATATTTCCTGTAAGTGTCAAATTATCCAAGCATTCTTTCCTCATTTTGTGCCCTAGAACTATCAATTATCTGTTTCTGATTCTAAATATAAGTTTTTCTTCTCAATTTCTCTCTAAAACATCTTCATTCTGGTCGGGTGCCCCTGCTGCTCTCCTTGGGCTTCTTGACAAAATACAAAGGAGGATCTGTAACGTGGTTGATACTGACTTGGCAGACCGGCTGCAGCCGCTCTCACACCGGCATGATGTGGCTTCCCTGTGCCTCTTCTACAAGTACTTTCATGGCTTCTGCTCTGATGAGCTTAGATCACTGGTGCCGCCTAAGCACGAATTTACACGAGATACTAGATTATCAACTAGGTCCCACCCTTTTACAGTTAAACAAATAAGATGTAACCATAAATTCTACTCCAACAGCTTCTTTTCTCGTGCTTCCCGCCTGTGGAACTCCCTTCCACAAGTCTGCTTTCCCGACAGTTACAATCTCCAGGTGTTTAAATGTAGGGTCAATAGACACCTATCACACTAACTCCCAACTATTCTCACAACACTCTCATCTACCCAACCCTCATTCTCGGTATCCTTACCCGCCTATCACCCACCCTCTGTCATTTCCTATATTTAATCAGCCTTTCTCCACTGTACGTAACCCCCTGCACAGTAGTGGCAGTGACATGCCTTGCTCGGGGTGAAACGCTTATAAAAAATTAAAAAAATCACTCACATGTTCAATCTATTACATTCTCAGCATTCTACACTTCTTTTATGTCAAGTCTCTTCATTTGTAAGGAGATTTAATCATCCTATACAGCTGGACAATCTCCTTACAATTTCTGCAACAGAAGTGTCATTCTACATAACAATATTGAGAATACCATAAAAAGTACTTAAAATTAAACACATGCCTTGCATTTATATACCAAGATCTTCCGGGTCAAAATTCTGATCCAGAAAATGCACTTCTAATAAAAAGTAAATATAATTTACTCAAATATTGATTGAAAGTTCCTTATAATTATATATACCAAGTTTATTCCCAGTACTTAGTAAACACTGATAGATAAGCATGAGAAGGAAATTTTAAAATAATTAAAATGAATAAATCAAAACTCAGTTGAAACAATTTAAAATTTAATTTCTATAATGACACAGCGTAAATAAGAATCAAGTATTCAGAAGTTTAACATGAATCTTTGTTTTTCTTACTCATATGGATTTTGTTCTTGTGAAAGAATTTTTTTTTCCTCTGGTGGCATTGGTTCATCAGCGAGCCATGTCAAAGTAAAAAGGTTCAAAATTTTCATTGTTTTTATATATATATATATATATATATGACAATTTTGAACAATTAAAACATTTTATATTATATATATATATATATATATATATATATATATATATATATATATGTGGGAAGATGAATGGAGGCATAATGTCTCCATTATTAGGGATCACTTCAAACACTATGATGTTGAGTAAATATATTATCCAACTCTTTCCAAATCCTCTGCATTGTCATCAGATTGACACCCAAACATTCTAAAATGTTCATATTGAAGCTTCCAGTGCAAATGCTAAGCTGTACAGTATATCATTTCCAAATTTTTGGCAGAGTTAATTGCATCATGGTGTTCTTTTTCTTGCAGATGGTACCTAACCCACCCTACTACACTGTGCAGTTGACAAAACCAAAAAGTAACTATGCACATGTGCAAAATTAAAAATATAAAATAGCTATAATTTACGCATCACATCGTTTCTGTGTGCTTTCTCCAATACTACAAGATAGTACAAAATCAAAATATTAACCTAAGAACTTGATACTTTTAAATGCCCCTGTCAGCTCAAGACTCACATAAAGATGTCACACATAGCATCCAACTCATTCACAAATGTCCAAGCTATCAGTTATATAATACTGATTGATGATTAAAATGCTTCAATGAAATGAATATTTTAAATCTTAAAAAAAAAAGACACACAAAAGAAGTGAGTTACAGACTGGTGCTACAGAATCGAAGAATTTTGTTAAATAACAAAACCCACATCACCTAAATACTAGCAGCAGCTAAAATGGATAGCACATGTAACTGGAAGGAAAATAATGATATAATCAGAATGTATTTCTACACTAGTTTAAACAAGACCTTACGATGTTTTATAAATTTCAGCCATTAACTCTTTGGCAAAATGTTTCCCATATGAAAATAGCTAAACATAATGTTACCATAGATACTTTTATTCCAATTAACATAGTAAATTTTAGTATGATAATAGCTTATTATATCATTTTTGAGCATTCATTTTACCAATATTCTTAAATATATATATTTACAAGTGTTTAAATTTGTAATTAAATGTTTTCTATCACCAACAATAAATGACTAAAAAGGTGCCTCAAATTGCAGTGATGCTTAGCAAATCAATCTGGTTGACCATTACATTTGAATTTAATATATTTTTGTCCTTGTGCCAAACTAAGCTTATTAATAAGGGATGCATTGTAATGTAATGGTTAGAGAGTTTGTCTTGCAGATTATTGCTAGGGGTTCAATTCACACTAGGTACCCATCCTTGTGAAATTGTCAACAACAATAAATAAATAAATAAATAAATAAAAATAAATGGTAGATTTTTCAATTGAGTATAAAGTAAAAACACTGTGATTCAAATATTTAAATCCAGGAGGATCATTTTGGCCCCATTTTTCCATGAGGAATAATAAAAATTGAATACACTTTGTACTTAGTTTATTTCTTTTTGATAAAATGTAATCCAAATAAAAAATATTGAAATTTAAAAAAGAAAGAGACAAACAGGAACAAAAATAGCTTTAAATACCAATTCCTAAAAGGAGTAAACTTCTATCACTGGTCGTTCTAAACAGCTGTAAGTTATTCTAAAATGATCTAAATAGTAATTTGACCTTATTGTGATGATGGTACAGTTGATGCCTGTCCTTGTTGAAGTAACCACTACTGAAAAATACTGATTATGCTGTAGACCTCAGATCCCATGTTTGGTTTTTATTATAAAGTAATTGGAGGTCACAATCTGAACAACATAAGATACTCAGACGACACAGTGTTGATTGCAAACACGGAAAAAACTGCAGGATCCCCTACAGAAGATAGCTGAAGAGAGTGACATAAAGGGATTACTAATAAACTGCAAGAAAACTGAATGCATGGTCATCAGCAAAAAGAGCAGCCCAAAGTGTCAAATACAGGTGGGGGATGTTAAAATCAAGCAGGTATGAAAATTTAAATATCTGGGAAGTGTTCTAACTGAAGACAGACAGTGTGACACAAAGATCCAAAGGCGAATTGGCATGGCGAAAGACACGTTCCAGAAGCTGAGTAAAGTATTAAGACACAGGAAACTTTCACTAGAAACAAAGAAGAGAGTACTGGATTGCTATGTGATGTCAGTTCTTCAATATGGCAGTGAATGTTGGACAATATCAACAAAGATGAAGGGAAAACTTGAAGCAGCTGAAATGTGGTTCTACAGAAGGATGCTGCGGATATCGTGGACCGAGCATGTGAGCAATGACAAGGTTTTGGAAATGATAGAAACAAAAAGGAAATTAATATTGAGCGTCAGAAAGAGACAAATGAAGTTCCTGGGACATGCAATGAGGAAGAAGGGCTTGGCGAACCTGATACTAACAGGCCAGATAGAGGTAAAAAGAGACAGAGGAAAGCAGCGGATAACATATTTAAAGGGCCTGAGCAAGTGGATGACAGAATCAGGGCTGAGAGATGTTACAGGAGAAAGCGTGCTAAGAGCCACCAAGGGTAGGGAGACGTGGAAGGCCATGATCACCTACGTCCTGAAGGGACAAGGTACATAAAAGAAGAAGAATGGTTAGAAAGCCATCAATAAAGAGTTACAACTCCATCCATGCACTGTTGGTTCGATAGATTGCAAATGGAATGAATATCGTTTGTCAATGAATTTTTCCTTAATCTTGAGCCCCATGAATGGTTTCCAGCTGTGCTGCAAGCAAAATTATAATAGAATTATAAGAATGACAAAACAAGAAACCAAAGATTACTTGCAAAGTGTTAGATCTCTAACCATAATGGACTACAGCTACACTGGAAGTTGTTAGCAGCATGGTTAGTGATCTTGTAGAGCATTAAAAGTAATGCTTCAGAAGAAATAAGACACAGAAATACAGCTAAAGTTTGCTAAATATCATTTATTTAAGCCCAGTACCTACTGGAATAATATTCTTTGATCTGATGAGTACAAGATATAATTATTTGGCCACATTTCATATAATCAGGTTTGGAGGAAGAAAAGCAAAAAATTCAAGCCAGATAACACCATTCCAACTGAGAAATTTGGAGGTGGCAATGTATTAGCATGGAACTATATCCTCTCATATAATTGAAGGAAAAATAAATGAAGCCCTGTACCTAGATATATCAACCTTCCTTACCTTACTGTCAAGGTTTTAAAATGAAGTACAATTAGATATCTACTGATGTCGTCATTGAGTCTGGTGATGTGAAACTGAATGAAAAGTTGTATCTATGCTCATCAATCTATTAATAAACTGAAGAAGAGCCACCATGAAGAGTACTTTTTTATATCATTTTTTTTAAGTATATCCTTTCCAATTTTATGTAAATATATTTTCTAATTTTTATAAAAATATGTGTTAGCATTTTTACTCATATTATTGCAAAGATTAAACTCATATGCAGTGTAATTTTGTGACAAATATTTACTATGTATCGGTAAATAATGCAATAAACTGGTTTTATTGCATGTAAGTTTTCAATACATGCAGAAATTATTGCATGTAAGTTTTCAATACATGCAGAAATTATTGCATGTATTTAAAACTTATTTTCCCTAATTTTTATGATATTTTATGCATAATTACATGCATCCTATGAGAATATATCTAAACAAATTTCATATGTATATATGTCTTTTTGTATATTTCAATGTATATACATAAAATGTAATGTAGGTAATTATATGTATGCCTTTGTAGTTTATTTTAAAGTGATTACGAATATTGTATATACATATATATAATGGAGTTCAAATGAAACTTTGTCAAATCCTACAGGACTGGATCACAAACAACAAAATTCTCTTCCACGCAAAGACGGAGAGTGAAGAAACCATCATGACTCGCAACCGATTTTGATGAGCCAGACACCTTGCCCAAATGCCAGACATCCACCACCAGAGACCACATGGAGCCCCATAACATCAAGTCAAGGATCAGCTAAAAAACATTTTGCTGGGGACAAAGAGTCCTGTTTAATTGAAAGATGGATGCTGCAGAAAGAACTAATTGGAGAAGACCAGTCCACAAAAAATACAACATCCTTTGAAAACACAAGGAAACAAATACAAGAGATGAAGAAAGACCAAAGCTGGAGCTATTCGTCCCCTGAACTTCCTTCTTACTCTACCAGGTAGTGGCTTTGAACCACTCCTCAAGATTTAACACAGGATTCATTTCACACAGAATACCCCAATACTCAGCAACAAGTTCCACCAACAATGGAGTGTACATAAATGTGTACACATGTATATATGTGTGTATGTATATGTATTTATATGCCTGTATGTAATATATTATGTTTGGGTTTCTATTGCCTATCTCATATTTTCTTCAAAGTAAACATTAAATTATCCAATTAAAAACATCTTTATCTTCAAAAACAAAAACACATTTTGTTAAGTTTTAACTATTATCATAAGGTTTGCACAATTTTCCCAATTACCATTGTTGCACTCTGGTCTCTAACAGAATCAATCTTATCACCTCTTGGGTTTTGTGAACTACTCCAAACAGTTCATCATTCTTATAACAATGACACCACTGGACAGTGTAGCCAGTGTAAAGGAGTTAAATTATACTTTCACAAATGACAGCTCAAATCCTGACTTCAATTGATTCACTAAAAATTAGCATATCATGAGGAATATTCTAAAGTTGATAAAAACAAAGTTTTATCATCAAAATCTTTATGTTATTATTAAAAGGAAAGACTAAAGGCTTTTTTGATTATTAAATTATATTTTTCAATCCTCTTTAGATCCCATATTTTGGTTAATCATGGGGTTTTTCATCAACAAGGGGCGGGTCAGTTCAAAGATTTGTAAAGGAAATTTTAGAATCTGTTTTAAAGGAAAAACACATTAGCTTGGAAATGCTTGCAAAAATTAAATAATTGTTTGATTTTAATGAAACTTTCAGGATTTATTCACAAATGAGTTTTTATTTAAAAAATCTTGTTAAATTTCTACATGTTACCACCACTTATTTAATTTTATGAAATTTTGAGAAAATTAAATTATGTAGCACTTAATGTTTACATTAGTTAAAAGCAGAAATCTTTTTTCTAAAATAGTTACTGAAAATTTCCGGTTTTTGTTTTTACTTTTAACTCGTTATATCTCATGCAAGAGATTACTGGGTGTGAAAGAATTAAGAATAGAAACATTAATAATGAGTGGGAAAAGAAAATAGTAATCATGAGGACAGTAGATAGCAACTGACAATGCATTTAAATTTTTGCAGATTAAAGTTGGCTGAAAACCATAGAGCCAGAAAGGATATCCATGAGCAAGAAGTGCAAGAAAAGAAACTTAGCATAAAACTTATGGCTACACCTAACCAGCTCAACTGTAAATTGATGAGATATTGACACCAGTCTAGTACTCTACTTAAATTCAAAATGTCTGAATTGTAAAATTAAAAATGCAATAAAACTAAGATATTATTTCATTAGAAAACATTTTAATTTCTTATATGAATAAGATATATTATGGACACTATAGTCTTAAGAAAAAACATTTTTTGATGAAAATTGTTTTCATTTTTATTAAATTTTAATTTATAAATTTTTCAATTCTGGCTTACTTTTCAGAGGTTAAACAATATTGTTATTAAGTAAAAACTATATTTATTAATAATAAATGGCAAAGCTTACTACAATTTATTGAACCCAATATTTTAAAAAGAATATTTACATTGTTTTTCTGTGCAGATAAACTTGACAATTTTCATAAATACAGATGTCTGTATATGGTATTATCAGAATGATAACTAAAACCAACACATCTAAAATTCAATAAAATATTAGATTGCAGACAATATTTTCCTAAAGATTTGAAGATTACTGGGTAGTTAAAAATTATATAAAAAGTGATCACTTAATATTACTTAAGTCAATTTTACAGATATATCCCCTATAGAAAGAATATTGGATAAACTTCCTTCTGTCATTCAAGTTGTCAACACCTGTAAAGAGTAGGTTAAAAACTGCATTTCTGCAATATTTTAAAGTTAGTAATATTTGTTTCAAATCAGCTTAATTAAACTTTAAATCAGCTAATTTTCCTCAAATAAACTTTTCTAAAACTATATTTTATGCTTGAAACATTTAATATTTGCTATACCCCAGAGTACTTATAAAAGATTTGGTAATTTTTTTTTAAACTTACAAACTAGAGTGGATTCAGCATTTATGATTAATAAGTTAATAATATTTTAAGAATTTGACAAAGTATTTTAATAAAAACATTAACAAAATAGTGAAAAATAGGATAATTTTACAAATAATCATAAAAATAAAAGAAAAGCAAAAATGTTTAATTCTGAATTAAAAGAAAATTGGGCATGTTTGTAACATTTGATAAAGAATGAATATCTTGTATAACAAGCATAAATTAGTTCTTTCCTTATTTGAAGTTGATTATTCTCTTCTGCCTTTGATATTTTTATTATGGTTAATGAGAAAAAAAGAAAATCTTTGGTTAAATTAAAATGATTGATATTAATATAAGTTATAAAGTATATAAAAGCATATTTGTCATAAGCAAACTGCAAGAGAATGCAATTAACAGTGAGAAATGTTGCTAATTAAACAACTCTTTCCTCAATAATAAATTACTGAAAACAGGGAGAATTGACAAATACATAACATTTGTGTTCTATAAATGGCATTCTGTTTAGATATTCATCATCCTAAAATCTGTCAAAGTACTGAACTATTTTTCATAAAAATCTAACAGATAAGTATATATAAACTGAAGTGACGTAAAGTAAAAGACTACAGTACACTGGATGGGTTCCACACCACTTGTAGAAATGCACTCAGGTGGATGATATGTGGGTGTGTAAAATAATAGGTAATGAGATAGTGTAGCTGTGGCAGTTATGAGAATAAGGCAGAAATTAGCACAGTTTGAGTAGGGAATGGTTTTTGTGACCTAAAAGACAAAGCAATATAATTGAATTAGTAATTATCAGGCAAAAGTATCAAGGGCATATTAAAATCTATGAATTACAAACAGATATTTGCAGCCTATGAAAGCTGTATGTTCACAGGTGATGCAAGAACAGGACCACTGATGGCTGACAGTGTTAGGTACCATGCCCAACAGAGGAAGAAGTTACATCAATTCCCATCCTAATTCAACAATAATGCTGCTTAACACAATGGGGAATGTACTAATTCTTTGCATTCACTTGTGCACAAATACCCTTGGGAAAGGTATTAATCCATCTCTTCCTTCCAGTGATGGGTCAAATAATAGAATAGATTGGGTTCTATAGCCTTGGCTGGCAACCATTCTATCGCAGAAAGCAATGGCAACCTACTGCGGAATAATCTTCTACCCAGTCAGTCATGTCTCTTACAAAACATGATCACCCAAAACGTGTATTATGTATGGCACTTAACTGACTGTGCAGCATCCACTGCATTTCATTGACCAACAAGGGTAGGATTATTGATAGCTTAGCATCAGTTATTGCACCTCACCTGGGTCAGAGAACATCATCAGTGAATCACGAAAGACTTGTACCATGTTACCTCATCAAATGTATCATGCTTCTATATCTTTCAGACATATGTTCATATTTTTATGTAGTAGGTATATCATGAGGCTACAAATCTAGCCTCTTACCAGGATGTTATACATACCAATTTTGGCTCTGTAATGTTCTGATGTTTGTTGTGGTGCAGTGAATATTGGCTCAGAAGGAGAAATCATAGAGCTGAGTTTGAATTCCAGTTGAATTCATTGCATTCACTTATGTGCAATTATTCTTGGGAAAGGTATTAATCTGTTGCTTCTCCCTCCAGCTATGGGTTAAATAGAAGGACTGATTGGGTTCTATAACCTTAGTTGGCAACCAGTCTACCACAGAAAGTAATGGCAAGCTACTGCAGGGAAATTTTCTGCCCAGTCAGTCATGTCTCAAAAGAGACATGCTTGCCTCAGTGTGTATTGCATACGGCACTTAACTGACTGAATGTCCTGTTGAAATTCACAAGGACCACCAGTGAAACTTGAGTCTGTCTTGACAAGTGAGACATCCACAAATGTTGTTGCATATCACTAGCTCCCTTTTATATTTACCATGTTTCCTAGTAGATTTAATATCATGCATGAATGACATGAAACTAATTTTAAGAACATTTGGCTAGCTTTCAGATAGTTTACTGGTTTTTACATTCAGCAAATTTAAACACAGTTGAGCATGTACAGTATACATTGCAGATCTCACTAAATTCCCTGCCATCATACCCAATAAACATCTTACAATCATATCACTTAGCAACACCACTTATCGTATAATCACCAATGTTAAGCAACATCAAGCCTGGTCAGAACCTAGATGGATGACTTCTTAAGAATATCAGGCGCTGTAAGCTTGAAGGTGTAGATGATGTAATAGACAATGGCTCAGAATCAAAAATTGAAATTCCAGTTGGGTTTGTTATATTCACATAAAAATTCTCTTGAGAAAGGTATAAATCCACCTCTTCTCCTCTAACTATGGATTAATTTGAAGAACTTGAATCAGTAAATCATTATCATATACGAAAATATTGTCTGACAATTTTAAAATATATTCCGACTTTAAATAATAATAAAAAAAGAATTGACAAAAAATCAATAATAAAAATACCCAAGAAATACATTTCAGTTATGAAGAGTCATGAAACAGACTTGGATAATTATACCCACACAGCTCTAACACTTTTTAGATTCCATGTCACATCACAAAAAAAGGAAGCAGCTATTGTGGATATCTCTGGAATGGTTTCAGGATTTTTTAACATGATTATTTAAAGTAGTGCTTACTGCACATATGTGAAGAGTCACTCTCTCATGGCATACCATTATTTAGTCATTGAGTAAACATGTGTACTGTGTGACTATTGCATTCACAATGAATATACATTACATTTTGCCTGAGACTATTTACATGATTAACAAAGCTTTTAGGGATGATTCAATCAACAAAAGCCAAATAATATTTCTAACTTGGCTGGGAATTCACAAAAAGCAATCCATATTCTGAAAAGCCCTCAACAAATAAGAAATGCTGAATGATTTTGAGTCTGTATTCAAATTCATAGTGCAAGAATTAAACCCCTTAAGATTCCATAGAGTATCCAGAAAGTATCTAACCAGTTTGAAGATTTCAATTATCCATTTTTCATGTCTCAGGGTCCAATATTCTCTAACACAGGCCTGTCAGCAGCCTACTCTCTAAAGTTAAGATTTGGCTCCTTGCAAACTCCCAAAGATAAAGTTGTTTTTAAAACAAGGTGATTTCAGAATATGGACAAAAGTAAAGAGAATGTGCTGAAGCAGCTGATGATTTCAAAAACCAACTTTGCAAGCTGTTTTGAAAAGTGTATCAAATACTGGAATGAGTATATGATGTCCCTAGGGAACGACTTTGAGGGCATCATTGTAGGTTACTTTTTCATCAATATTAAACTGTAGGATCATGTAAAATGAATAAGATGTTTCCTGTTTTGTGAGAAAATATGATTTGATAAAACTGAAAACCTGCTGAACCCAGTGATATTGTGCTTCCTGTATTTGTTATACTTTTCATGAAAATGAACAAGAGAAATTTATTTTTGAAGTGTCTTGTGGTGCAGTGGATATTGACTTGAAATGAGAACTTGAAGAGCCAAGTTCAAATTCCAGTTGAATTCATTGCATTCACTTACACACAAATACTCTTGGGAAAAATATTAATCCATCTCTTCTCCCTCCAGCTATGGGTTAAATAGCAAGACAGATTGGGTTTTATAGCCTTGGTTGGCAACCAGTTTAGCAAAGAAAAAATGGCAACCTACTGCAAGAAAATTTTCAGCATAGTTTCTTTTAAGACAAGATTGCCCAAACATGTATCAAGTATGACATTTGACTAACTTATAAGCAATGTTTATGCAATTGAGAGACTCAATTAATTGGCAATTATTACATTAAAAAATCTAATTATAAAAATTCAGTTATTATATTCAATGAATTGATGGCAATTATGATGGCAGTATAACAGTATAATATTAGTCCCAGTAAGCAAAGAACAAAATGAAAACAAAGCACAAGTTTCAAAAGTGAAACGTTAATATTATTTAACAGTAGAAAAAGTGTTAATTAAAAATTTTAGAATTAAACCTGTTAAAGAGATATAAGAATGAATATCATAATAGCGTACATCATAATAATAGCAATAATAAAAATTGTGTAGAATAATGGTAAAATTCTTAAAAAATTATGATGAGCCAACTTTTCGAAGATTTCAGGATGCAGACAAATCACCTCAGAACAGAACACTTGCTTTAATCAATTTGAATAAAGAAATGAAGGTATACTAAATAGTATTTCAAATATTAAAATTATTATCATATTGTAATGATTGACCTTTAAGCAGAAATAAAAAAATAAAAAAATAAAAACAAGTATGAAGTCTAAGTTTAAGAACCACCAAAAGTAGAAAACCTGGAAGTCATCATCATTATCTGTTTTGCCATTGGCATATAATGAAGAATCCAAAAATAGCTTTAAGGATAAGTGAAAGAGATAAGAAATCAGATGAATATACAAACACCATTTCTGATCATATTGGCAAGGATAGTGAAAAATTACAAGAGAATGCCAAGAAAAGTGGTTGTTTGCTCTGAAATGACTTCCAGCAGTAGAGGTTTAACGTTTGGTGACAATGGATATAAAACACAGTGTTCCAACATTATATGCAAATCAATCAGATAATAAGGAAACTAATAGTCCTAAAGTCATCAAATGCCAGTCAAACGTAGGTGTATGTTTATACGGATTGACAGATTGATTCATATTCTATGGCTTATAAACTTTTTGCAGGTTATTTAAAGCCAGAAAGATTCTAAGAATTTTTTAAAAAAATAATAATGGTTTAATGACACAAGCTGGTAGGAGAAGAGGTTGATTCATACACTCAAAATACCCCCTTAATTCAGGTAAGGAAATATAAGGAACCTAATAGGAATTGGAAATCTGCTCTCTGAAAAACTAGGCTTAACATAACTTTGGTGATTATACAGGAACAACTACTTCAACATGATGGGGCTGTTTTCATACAGAATATCACAAAATATATGATTTTATAAAAATATATAGTTTTAATTATGTTGCAGTATATAAAATATGATTTTTTTAGATCATTGAAATATATATATATAGAGAGAGAGAGACAAAGTTATTTACCCTCTCTTCCATAATTACAAAAAAAAAACTGTAATACCTCAAATCTTTATGGAAATTTTATGTGCCTTTTTTCGGAAATGATGAAATAACAGATTTGAAAGAATATACAGTATTGACCAAAACAATTTTTTTTATTTTAATGTCAAACTAAATGCAAAAACATTTAACATAGAAAATTATTGACTATTTTGCCTCAATAGTAAATTGTGTAACCTTTATTCATAATTATTGCCTTTCCCTTGTTGATACTTCCTTACAATATTATTGACCCTCTTGCCTAACATAGGAGAAAATTATTGGCCCCCTTCTCTCAATACCAAATTGGGCAACCTTTTTTCTTGATTATTGCCATTAATCCTCTTTGGTAGTTCCTTACAAGATCAATACACACACCGATAGGTATTTTGCTTCATTCTTTCTTGGCAATAACTTCTAGTACATCCAAATTCTAAGGACTTCTTTTTTCTACATTATCTTCAAATATATCCATAAATGTTCAATGGAGTTTAGGTCAGCATTTCTTATAGGGTATACTGATACCTTAATTTTGCTGTCATCTAAATATTTTGTTACAATTCATGCTGTGTGTTTAGAGACATTGTCATGTTGGAATGTATAGTGATGCAAGAAAGACAGTTTGTGCACACTTTGTTTTATATTATTTTTAAGAATAGCCAAATACTGCTTTTTATCCAACATACCCTGGACTCTCACTGGTTCTCTTGGTCAAGAAGCAGTAAAACATCCGCCAGAGCAGAATGCTCCCACCACCATGCTTAATTGTAGCAAAAGTATTTTTTGGTTTGTCAGCTTCATTCACTTTCTTCTATACAAAACAGGAATTCATGTGGCCAAATGATTCTAGTTTGGTTCCATCTGACCATAAAAAAGAATTTCAATATTGATTTTTATGTTGTAAATGGCTTCTAGCATCAGCTAATCTACATTTTAGGTGTTTAGCCTTAAGCAAGAAAGATTTTCTTGGGTAACAAGCTCGAAGTCTTGCTCAATGAAGTGGCTGTCTTTGTCAATAAATTCAACCCTGATGTCCTTACATTAAGTGAGAATTAAGTGAGAATTCTTCAAAACAACTCTAACAATATCTTTCCATTCTCTCAGAAGTTAAGTTTTTTGCCAGTTCTTAATTTATTCTCAACACATTGAGTTTGTCTATACTTCTGAGATGAGGTAGTATTTACATTATTTGTGACTATTGTTGTATTCTTTACTGCCATGTTTAGAACATTTTGTCCATTGTATTCAGGTGTTAGGAATTTTAAACCAAACCCTTTATTACAATCACTGGTGTATATCATTATCATTCCATGTGTGATGCCACTTCTAGTAACCTTGTAGTTATCTCCCTTTAACTTAATTCTTCTAAGTTTACCACTGCTGTAGCCTGGTATTGCAATCACAACTCTTTGGGTTAAGTCACAGGAACTAACCAACATATATAATTTAGTCAACATCAGCTGAGTGCCTCTGAAAAGTCAATGCTGAACAAGGGTCTCAACTTCACAATAGCCATCAGGCAGATACAATACTTAGACATTATTGCCCATATCGAGGAAATAGCTTTGAACATCTCTCAAGTTCTGGTAGATGAGCTAAGATGGAAAGTCAAACAGACATTGGATAAAACCAAACATCACAAAAAAGGAAGGGCTGAAAATCAGGGCCCTACAGAGGAATGAAAACATCATCATACTACCAGCTGACAAAGACAATGCAACTGTAGTGATGGACAAAACAGATTACACTGAGAAACTGGAAGACTTCATTAGAAGTGGTAGCTATAGCAAGATAAAGAAAGACCCTATGTTGAAAACAGAATGACTGCTACTGCAGATCCTAATCAAGAACAAGGATCACTTCCAGCCTAGGACATACAGGCAATAGTCTCAATGCTACAGTAAGCTGCCACACATGTATGGTCTACCCCAGATTCACAAAGATGATATTCTGCTCAAGCTAATTGTTAGCAGCCAAGGCTTGGTGTACCACACTCCGAGTCACTTCCTAAATATAATTAGGAAAGTCACCAGTTTGAAACTCCACCCATTTTGTGGTGCTTATCAAAGATGCTCTTATCCAATGCTACCAGGTGGTGAGCCTGGATGTGGTGAGTCTTTTCACCAAGGTACCATAGTGGAGGTACTATCATAGTCAGTGACAGGCTGGCTTCAGACTCATTCCTAGAAGAATGTACCAGTAGATAACCTGATAAAGATTCTGACTTTCTGCACACAAACAACACATTTCTGAATGGAATCAGACAAATAGCAACAGGATGAAGGCTTAGAAATGGGCTTGTCATTGTCATCATCACTGTCTAACATATATATGGAATACTTCAAAGAGATGCTATTAGATTCTACAACTCTAAAGCCAGTTCTATAGCTGAGATACATCAATGACACCTTCATACACTGGCCAGGAAGAGGCTCAGGCATTAGTGAACCATGTGAACTCAATAAGATCATTGAGGCAGTTCACTATAGAAAAAGAGAACAACAACAAACTAGCATTACTGGATGTACTATCGCAAACAGAGAAGGAGTTCAAGATATCCTTATACTGCAAGCCAACATTCACCGGACAATATCTCAACTCCCAACACAAATACAATGTGAAGAAAGGGATCATTTGCTGCCTATAACATCAAGCAAAAGTGATAAGTGGTGACCCAAAGACATATAAACAGGAAATGGTTAGTATAAGTCGTACCTTACAATTTAACAATTACCCAGGGTAAATGACAACAGTTCCAACAAATGTGGAAGAGAGGGTGCCTGAAGATAACAGCTCTCAGAAAACAACCTCAGTTTGTCTACCCTATGTGAAGGGGGTTATCAGAAAAAATACAAAGGATCTATGGTCCATATAACATCAGAACGATCTTCAGAAGTGGTTCAACAATTTGGAGATACCTATCCCAAGTAAGATCCCCACCAGTGGGGAACATGACTAAGGACTGTGTGTACACCATTCCATGTAGCTGTGGAAAGAAATATAAAGGAGAAACGAGTCACCTCCTTAAGGTAAGGCTACAAGGACATCACAAGGCCGTAACACGAAGGGAGATAGAAAGTCAGACATAGCTGACCACATATGGAGGAAGAAAGGAGATGAACACATCCTATGGAATGAAGTTGAAATAATAGAAAGAGAACACCACTGGAAACTACATAAACTTTAGGAATCAGCACATATACTAAGCTACAAAAATGGCTACCAAAAGTAGCATCACCAGCAGAATGTGAATGATATACACCAGTGATCATAATAAAGGGTTTAGTTTGAAATTCCTAGCACCTGGAGCATACAATGGCTGAAATATTGTAAACTTGACAGTAAATGCGAGGACAATAGTCCAAATAATATAAATAGTGTATATTGAGTCTCATTGTACTTCATGATAAATCTACAAATTTTAAATCTAGCCACATTTAAACACTTGGAAAGTGTTGTACATGACCTTTGTACACATCAACTATCTTCATATGGAGCTTCTTGCAGAACTAATGAGTTATCATGGTACGTGGCACTCACATACTGTCTTCTTCATTACCTTTTAGAATGTTAAAGAATCAAGTCAGTACTATCACATTTTCAAAGAGAGTTTGTATTAAAAATCCAATTAAGGAAATAAAACATTACAATTGCTATAGAGCAATATCATTTCATAATTTCAATAAGGAGAGGGCAAATAATTTTGGACACAACCAATTTAAAAAAAAATCTATTACTATGAATATAAGAGATTGAAACTTCTAAAAATTTCATGAATTATTCAAAAATAAATCCAGAATCAACTATTTATAATAAATTCAGTAAGTACTTGAAAATGTTTGCATTTCCTTAAAAAATATGCAAATATTCAGTGAGGGGGAATAATTCTACCTACAACTATATATACATGCACACAAACATGTAAAGTGAATTAATTTGAAGTGATAAGAGGGTAATAAAAAAGGACACTGACCAAACACAAGTGTGTTTTATTCAAAAGTGAAGTATTACAAAACTGGTTAAATAAAACAATAGAAAAGTAATATTTTTTACTGATATAGTCTCAATTTTTTCAAATGAATTTATGCAGCTTAGTGTCCATGAATGTTAAATTCAGAAGTTACAACATCTCAGACAGTTGTTATTGCTTTCCAAAGATCATTGTTAGATGAAAATTATTTGCCACCCTCATAAAAGCATGTCTTCACAGTGTTCCATAGATTTTTGATTGGATTAAAATCCAGCAAACACTCTGGCTACTCCATGAGTCAGAGATATTTTTTAAAACTTCAATTTAGCTAATTATTCAACAGTTATGATAATAATATTGTCATGGTTAAATACGACTTTCCATTTGAATGCCAGTGTCTTTTTCTTGAGCTATGGCTGCATAATCTATACCCAAAACATAATTCCTCCACATCCTTCATGACATCTTAGCCAAAGAAACTTTCTGTTTGCCAGCCACTGGGATCTCTCAGCATTGCCCAGCACTCATCTGTAAATAACACACTGAAAATCTAATTTTAAATACTTTTCAGCACAGAAAAGACTTTTTTCAGGGAGATTCAGTTTCAGGCAAGGGCAAAAAAATTGGTTGGTCCTTTGACCTTCTGGATGTCAACTATTTCCAATCTTTTATTTTGCTCAAAAATATTTTACTGCCCATATTGCATATAATTTGGAACAGTGGAAAAGAAGTAATATTGCCAAAATGGCTGCTAGTTGTTTATTACTGTACAAAACCACTTGATATTGCATGTCATAGTGCATTAATCAATCAGTTAATTGCCATGCATGATACACACTTGGACAATCATATCTCAAAAGAGACATGACTGGACAGAGGTTGCCATGTTGTTCTGCAGTAGACTGGTTGTAAATCAAGGCTATAGAACCCAATCTGTTTTGTTATTTAATCCACAGCTGGAGAGAGTAGTAATAGATTAATACCTTTCAACTGGAATTTGAACTTGACTCACTAGTTTATCCTTCCAAGCTGATATCCACGTCACAAATTTCTAAGCACTAGTATTCACCATAATGTATACCAGTGCTAAAAAATTTGTGACAATACATGCATTTAGCCAGAGGATAATTTAAGTAATTTATATATGATGTTGAAATACACCATAGCAAAACTGAATAAATCTAAATGAGATGAAAATCTTAACTAATCAGGATATTGTCAGCAAACTCTAAAATATAAGAGTGACAATTATGCCTAAAAGCAGAAAAACACTGGGAACAATGCTAAAATTTCTTGAAGCGGGCAAAATATATTTTCTGAAGAAAAACTGATAGGTTAGAGGTTGAAGAGCATGTTGGGGTTCTGAAAATAATTGGTGTCATCTAATCTCCAGAGATCATATAATTGTAACTAATATAAAGAGAAAAAAAAAACAAGAAAAAGAATGATGATGAATAAAGATATTAAGTGTTTATGAGGCTTTATTTTTATTTTGCATCAATTTGTAAATATCTAATTTAATAAATAGATTCACAAAGAAATTTATTAACAAATGCATATCACTTTTCACTTTGAGGCTTTAAAGCTTTATCTTAAAGTTGAGATGTTGAAGTAAAAAAAGAAATAAAAATGATTGAGATTTAACGGCATATCAACCTCTGTGGGTTATTTAATCACAAAAAGTTGGGGTTTTAAGATATTTTTTTAATGTTCAATTATAGTGAGAAGGTTGATTTAGTCAGATTTTAATGAATTTTTTTTGTTTTTATTTTGTTTATTTTAGAAAACTGAAAATGTTTTCTACTTTTGTATTCAAAAAATGTATTATGGTAATAATTTTTTCTTCAAAAATATATTGTTGGTAATATTTTTCCTTCAAAAATGTATATTTTTCTTTAAAAGTCTATTTTTATGTGTGTATTTTTATACTTTCATAGTGTTTTAAACCCAGTTTGGGTGTTAACTATTTGCCCACAGTTGGGACCCTAACAGGTGCTACTACTGTGGGTCAGGGTGGACCTGAGAACAGCAGCAATTAAGAGGTAGTTCTATGCTCCTCACAACCTCCCAATCAGAGGCCTTGCTGCCGGATGCAGTTTACCATCATGCCCAGGACCAGAAATAAAAGTGAAACAGGTAATGCAATTTAATCTTTGTCCAAAAGTTAAAGAATTCTGATATGCAAAATATTCAAAGGTTTCTTTATCATCCTTTTCCTATATCTTTTTCAAAGGCTACACAGACAGTTAAATAAAAACAAGAGGAAAACTTTATAAAAGCGTATATATATATATATTTATATATGTATATGTGTGTGTGTGTGTGTGTGTGTCAGATTAAATAAATTGCAAATAGTATATAGAAAAAATGTGTACATTCAACACTGCATAATGATTATCAGTTGCAAGTCTCAGTCAATCTTCAAATACTGAAATTTTGATTCTAATATTTATGCACACTCTTTGAAGGTAAATCAACAACTGTATTGCCAGCTGAAAATGTTATTGTAATGTTTAATCAAGATGATTAATATTCACCACTAAAGTGCATTAACAAGGAAGGAGATCATGTTGAAATATAAACATAAATGTTTTCTCAACATTAAGAAATTATTGGGGAAACTACATACAGTTGAAATTGTTTAAGTATGGGCAACACATAATCACCTTGCTGGTTATAAAAACTGGAAAAAAAATTGTTAATAAAAAGAACTAAGAAATCACTTCTGGCAGATATCCAGAAAACTATTTGGATGCAGACATATTTCTAGGAAAGCTTCTTTCAGCGAAGAAGAAGAAAAAAAGCCACATTACTTCAGAATTTTTGTATTTTCAATAAATGTGATGATTCTTTCAATTAGAAAGTATGTTTTTAGGAGTTCTTCTTGATTTGAATCCAAAATTCTAAACAGACATCCATATTAGTTTACATACTTGTAAAATTTACAACAACAACAACAACAACAATAATAATAATGTTTAAAGAAAAATGTCATAAAGCCGGGACCCAGAAGGAAATGTGCATACAATAGAAATCAAAGGGAATAATAATAAGACAATAATACTATTGTTAATATTCTATTCATACATAATCTAGATTTAAACTGAGTATATAAAAAAATGTGTAATTACTAAACAATTTATTTTAAAATAATATCTGTCTGACTAGCTTAATATCAGAAATAAATCAACAAGTCTTCAATCTAACAATTAGCATTGAATCTAAGTTATTACCTGAAAAACAGAGTTAGAATTTTTTAAAAAAGCTCTTTTTCATTACATTGATAAGTATAAAATTGAAATAAATAATTTAATGTCTGTTAAACAGCAAGAAAAATGTTTCTGCACCATGCAAAATAGCTTTTTTATTTAAGTGTCAGTGTGCAATACAAATAATGATAATAATAAAGTAATACTAATAATATAAATAAAAGGTATTATGTGGTCAAGGTGATAATGATGACCAAAATGTGAAGGAAATTTAAGCAAATCTAGATATAAACAAAGCTAATGATTTCTGATAATTGTATAGCTAAATACTGTGATTTGTTTGTAGAAAAAAAACATCAGCTTTAAAAGGGAACTTTTTTTTGCTAAATATTTTGAAATCTTGATTTGTAACATTATCAGAAATTTCTAAACATTTAAACAAATTTCAATAATAAAAATTAACAAAGCTGATTTTTAATGGCTGTTATAATTACATATTTCCCTTTGCAACTGTCATCACATCTGTATTCCCATCCTTAACTGGTTTGTCTTTCTCTTTACTCTCCTCCTATCTAATTTTTTTTACTCTTATGTAGCCCTCTGCACATCAGTGCCATTACTACCTTGCTTGGGGGTGATACAATTAAAAAAAAAAAAAAGTAGATCCAACAGGTTAAATCACTATTTTGAATGCTGCTTCTTTTTTTCAACATAGATTTTCTTTATTTTTATGAATCAAGGAACACGGTCTTTCAACCAACATTTCTCTCCTTTTTATTTTTTTGCTCTTGCTGTTAATAATAATAATAACAACATTAAGAAAACTGAAATAATAAGACATGATTTAACTGAAAAATTTCCAATTTAATGCACCAAAGGAATTTTTAAAAAAATATTTTTTGAAATAAACCTTCAGTTTTTCAATATTAAACTCCAGCTTTGAAAATTTTATAGATAATGGCTTCAACATGATTTACTAATGCCAAAAGTAAACTTGCAACAAGTCCACTGAGACAGAGAGTTATGAAGAGAGAGAGAGAGAGAGAGAGAGAGAAGAAAAATTCACAGCAGTCTATAAAAAGGACAGAAAAAACAACAATAAACATCAAAAATATAAAGTATAGACAAAATAAAACAAAGTCAAAATGCCTATATCACTCCAAAAATTAGTAGAGAAATGTGAGAAGAGAAGGATATATATATATATATATATATATATATATATATTAGCAGAGAGAGAGAGAGAGAAATGAGTAGGAAGAGAGAGAGATGTGAGTAGACAGAGACAGATATGAGCAGATAGGTAAGCGTGAACAGGCCTAGAGAGACAGGTAGACATAAACAGGCCAAGAGAGACAGGTAGACTTAAATAGACTGATATATATGAACAAGCTGAGACACACATGAACAGGCTGCGGCAGACAGACACACATGAACAGGCTGCGGCAGACAGACACACATGAACAGGCTGCGGCAGACAGACACACATGAACAGGCTGCGGCAGACAGACACACATGAACAGGCTGCGGCAGACAGACACACATGAACAGGCTGCGGCAGACAGACACACATGAACAGGCTGCGGCAGACAGACACACATGAACAGGCTGCGGCAGACAGACACACATGAACAGGCTGCGGCAGACAGACACACATGAACAGGCTGCGGCAGACAGACACACATGAACAGGCTGCGGCAGACAGACACACATGAACAGGCTGCGGCAGACAGACACACATGAACAGGCTGCGGCAGACAGACACACATGAACAGGCTGCAGACAGGACACACATGAACAGGCTGCGGAGACAGACACACATGAACAGGCTGC
This sequence comes from Ascarosepion bandense, assembly GCA_037127315.1. Lineage (NCBI taxonomy): Eukaryota > Metazoa > Mollusca > Cephalopoda > Sepiida > Sepiidae > Ascarosepion > Ascarosepion bandense. The sequence continues at coordinate 2,524,978 of JBBBDQ010000529.1, read as the reverse complement.
GGCAGACAGACACACATGAACAGGCTGCGGCAGACAGACACACATGAACAGGCTGCGGCAGACAGACACACATGAACAGGCTGCGGCAGACAGACACACATGAACAGGCTGCGGCAGACAGACACACATGAACAGGCTGCGGCAGACAGACACACATGAACAGGCTGCGGCAGACAGACACACATGAACAGGCTGCGGCAGACAGACACACATGAACAGGCTGCGGCAGACAGACACACATGAACAGGCTGCGGCAGACAGGACACACATGAACAGGCTGCGGCAGACAGACACACATGAACAGGCTGCGGCAGACAGACACACAGAACAGGCTGCGGCAGACAGACACACATAACAGGCTGCGGCAGACAGACACACATGAACAGGCTGCGGCAGACAGACACACATGTACAGGCTGCGGCAGACAGACACACATGTACAGGCTGCGGCAGACAGACACACATGTACAGGCTGCGGCAGACAGACACACATGTACAGACTGCGGCAGACAGACACACATGTACAGACTGTGGTAGATAGATTGTGCCAGTGGCAAGGGCAGAGAGAAATGTGGGTTAGATGCTCCAGTATTACAGCTGGGGAAATCCCCCACAAAGCTTGTGAGTGACTCATGCTTGGGACATCCAGATAGCATGTTGTTCCCCTTGCATTATGTGATGATGGTGGTGAGGGTTGTGGGAGTGAAGGGGTATAAGAATATCTCTTCACTCACTCAAATTTGCCTTTTTCATTCATATTGTATATGTTTATGTCAATGTTTATTTTTATATATAAATGTTCCTACATATATATATGAAGGTGCAGACAAAAAAAGACTAAATGACAAGCTTTATTTATATTGAAAATTCCATTTATGTGGTGTGTGTGTGTGTGTGTGTGCGCATATGTATGTATAGATAAGCAGGTGGTAAGTAGGTATATATATATGTATATATATATGTGTGTGTGTGTGTGTGTGTATGTATGTATATAAAGTGGTGCTGAAAAGTTCTCGGCCTGATACATCCCAAAATGTGAGTAAATAACCAAACATAAAAATTCACAAATTCTTCCTTGGCAAGCTGAGAACTTTTCAGTGTGTGTGTGTGCTTGCCTGTTATTTAAAATATACACTCATAACACACGCTCCTAGGTGCTCTTACAGGTGACTGATAAAACAGGAGAAACATGATATTTGTTAGTGATGTGTGACTTTGCACGTATACAGCATTTGTTCTATGTAGTTTTGATAGTGAAGGTGGATATATAAGTGTGCTGCAGACAGGAGTTATTAAACATGATGAGAGGTCAAAGGAAAACACTTCCACTTTATTTTTTGTTTTCCTATTTCAAATAATTTTTCACTATTATTTCATCAAATCAGTTTATATATCAATGCCATGCAAAAGTTTTCTGAATGTTCATGAGTGAAATTAAAAAGTTACCATTTTTTATTGTTTCCACAATGCTTTTTTTCAACTTTACTCTTCATTGTTTGTTCGGGTTTTTTTCTAGCCACATAAACATATGAGAAAAAGGCAACTTAATACCAATTTTTAAGGACCGACAAAATGAGCAAATTTTGATAATCTTAAGGAAATGTGATCATATGACTTAAAAACACCTTTCAAGAACAAGAAAGAATAATTGATTCTTAACATTTTAATGCCTAATTATTAAGACAGCTTGTATTATTAATCAAATATTGATTAGCAACAAAATGTACATTTGTGGTTCCCTTTAATTAATACAGCGAGAACAAAGGTTTTTTTGATATACAAAATTGCTTTAACAGATGTTTAGCAGAGGTTTACAGAAATCTGGCATATGCTTACGAAATACTTTATGGTTTTATTATCATCAACATTATATAATTATTTAGTTGTGTCAAAATCAGTGTAAAAGTAGTTTTCCCAGGTCTGCGTATTTGATATCAGTAAAAAAATTATTTTTTGTCAAATTACATTAAGATTCTTGTTAAAATATATATTTTTGCTGGATAATTTATGGTATTATTTCTAAACTGACAAAAACTTACTTTGTCATTTGTTAATTTCTTTGTGTAGCTGTTTTTAAAATAAAATATTTCTAGATTTCCTTGTAAACACTTTCCTTAATGTCACGTTTCTTTAGGATCTAGATTAGGATTTACCATCCTTGGCAATATCATATACTGGTAGGCATTTTAAACTGTTAGTTGAGTGACTGGAGATTTTCATGGGTGATATAAGATTTTGAGTATTAAAATGGTATTTCAACATGTTACCTGCAAAAAAATATTAAAAAGAAAAATGCAAACCTGTATTAAAAAAAAAAAAAGACAAGAGGCTAAATGGGAATAATTGGGTTACATTCCAAGATAAGATAAAAATTTCTCTGCAAACAACTATTTTGATATTTTCTATAGCTTTTTTAAAGGCCCATTAATATTCAAATAATTCTTTACTTTGACTTTGGAATGCCAACCCAACTAATTCAACAGAACATTCAGAAAGTACTTTTTAATTCTTTTTTTAAATTTTCACATTGTTTTTTTTTTAAACTAGTGAGTTGTTCACTTATATTCTTGCAATAAATATTTATAAGTAAATCACATAACTCAAATAATTCTATCCATATCAGCACTGAATAAGTTTATGGTATTTTTTAGCATATAAGCCCTAGCTTTTACACACTTGTTATGAAATGAAATCTTGAATTTCATCAGTAACAAATAATTTCTCAACCGATACACTACATACTATTTTCGAAGTTCTTTTTAATATACATTTTCTATTTGCTTTATATCACTGCCTACCAGTGTTTAGTTGCATTTTTACATCCACATTATTAATTTTTCTATACACAAATTTCTTTTTGTTTTTCTGTGATTATTTTTTCCATTTCATTTCTGTGTAAAAACTTTTTTTTATGAGAACTTTGCTTTACTTTTACAGTATAACTATTTATGTCTTATTTTTCCACATTTGTAGCACTTTAAATTCTTAAAGGGACAATCATCTATCCATCTGAAACATGGATTAATTTTTCTTTATTCACATTTTCTTTAGCTTGTATATATGCGCATTCTTTTTCTTCAGTTTCCTCCATATCACATCTCCTATTAAGATGCTCTGACATTCATTTGATATTTCTTGCAGTGTTAGTTTTTCATTCTGCTCCATACCATTAACATTTGAAAGAAAATTTATCCTTTAAACATATCTGGAGTCAGCTCATTTAATTTGAATTTTCACACTTCTTGTTAATGATTTCAGCATATGTGACAAAATCTTTGTCTTTTGTTTTTTCATCAGATTCATACACTTCCAATGGCTATTAAATAAACTTTTCTTGTTAAAAATTTTAATCAGAGTATTTACCATTTCTTCAAAGGAAATTTCTCCTGATTTTCTTCGTAGTATAAAATTATAGTATTTTTCATGTTCTACTGATGATCACTTTCTCAGCAAAAGCCTTATCTATTTCTCATTTTCCCAGTTCCTGCACTCTTCTCTGATAATTTGCTTGTATCTTCTAAAATAAGCAGAAAAGGTAACACCATCATCTGAATTGTATGTGAATTCAGCTATGGCATTTGCCACCATGTCAGGAAAAAAAGAAATTGGAGAAATTTTGTTTTCTTTTAAATTATTTCAATTAACTTTTGTTGTTGTTTCTGTATTTGCAACAACTGTTGTTGTTGTATTTTTACCACTTGGGCTAAAAATTCTTCCATATTAAGAATATCTGTTTTTTTCTTTTTTTTTTTTTACACAGCAAAGAAAAAATATATCACTAATGTGGTACTAATTTCTCAACACTGTTATTTCATGAACCACAGCAAAAAAAAAAAAAAGGTATTTTTCTTATCTTGTATAAGTTTCAATTCCATGTTGCCACTGTTATAACTTGCTACTAATGTTTAATAATAAATGTCTTAACCAACTCCAACAATACTTTAATAAACACACTATCAGAACTATTTAAGGTGTCTTGCTGAGTTCATATGTGTTATCTGGTATATCTGTTTTTACACTGAACCAGATTACTAGTTTCCCTAATCTACGAATATAATATAAATATCAAACAGAATTTAGAATTATGAAAGCGTGCAGAAAATTATTGGCTCAACAAAGCTCTTCCAACAAAGAAAAAAAAAAAAAAAAAAAAAAAAAAAAACTGATGTTTAATCATTTAGTAAAATTTTCAGAATTGGATCAGGCAGAGTACTTTTTAGTACTTCCTTGTAACTATGAAAGTGATTTAGTTTTTATAGGATAATACGTCTGCAATATTCAATGATGTCCACAATTCTTTTATTATTATTCGTTTCACTCTAAACTTTATTACCTCAGCTGTATTAGTCTTCATTAACTATTCCAATGGACATATCAAATGAAATGGACAGAAGAAAGCAGAACATAACCTACCAAATGAGCTTCTGAAAACAGCCGGGAACAACAGAGATTAAGAGAGATAGCAAAAAAAAGACAATATTTAGTAAGAGCTACAAAGGACAAGAAATTGCGGAAATTCATGGTCTTCCACATCCTGAAGGGACATGACATTCAGAAAAAGAAGTATTTCAATTTGATCTGGTCTTCCTTAAAATGATTTTTGAATATTTCACTTGTGCCTGGATAAATACAAATATTTAACTCATTTCTATATTTAAAAAAAAAAATTAAATCCTCATATAATGAGGCTGAATATTTATTTTCCAACTTGTTCACTTTTACTCAACACTAGTCTTGAGTTTGTTTGTTTTTTTAAAATTGTCACTACAGTTGATTTCTCCAATATTTGAGATTTGGAGCAAAAGCTGTCTCCTGACAGCTACTCTAGCTACACTCACACTCATCAACATGTCTCAAATAATTTTCTAACATTAAAGGAATTGCCAACTTGTATTACAGAATAAAGATTTAACTAATTTATTAATTATGTTAATTATAGCATCAGGATAGATTATTTATTTTAAACTTTTCGATATTCGCTCTTTCAACTTCTGTGTATATTTCTGAGATGAGGTATTGTGTATTCTATACACACTTTTAAAACATTTCTGACTGTTGGCCTTAACTGGCAAAAAACAATAGGAACTAAGATATAAGTTTATAAGTCCCAAAAATTCACTCACTAATTTTCTTAAGGATAGAGAATAAAATCATTCGTTCGGTGATCCAAAATTAACTTGACCCAAAGAGTTGTGTGTTCAATACTTAGCCACAGCAACGGGGGGGGGGGGGGGTATAACTAGAACCAAGATATCCAAAGGTATTTCACAGAGATTTAGAAAAAATATGCCCCTGTGGAGTAAATAAAGGGTTTAGTTTAAAATTCCAATAAATATCACCTGAAAAAGACTAGAGCATACAACAGTCAAAACATTGTGAATAAGTCAATAAAGATGAGGACTACAGTCTGAACAATGTAGTGAAGATATTCATTCTTTCATGGATTTTACAAATAAGAGGCTAATTTCAAAAGTATGTTACATTTTTTTCATCTTCCTTGTCCTAAATGAATTAATTCAAACAAGACACATGAGTCAATCTTTTATGATAAGACTTCAATCTAATAGTTGTTTTAATTCATTCTTTCACTACCTCAGCGACATGAAAAGGAAATTAGTAAAATTATAATATATATTCCAGTCAGCAAAAATAATTGGCAATTTGAAATTTCCTTCTCCTAAATGTGTTTATGGTAAAGAAATTTAGTGATTTAGAGTTATTGACAAAATCTAAGACCTCGTAATTATTAGTCCACATCTTTAACTGCTAAGCTAAGCCTGACACAACCTATTTTGCAGACATGGAAACCAAGAATATATCTTGATGCTTATAGAGATAGCAACAGTCAGGGCACATTCTTTCATTAATTAATAATTTTGATCCTGAAGAGCAAACACAGCTGCAAAACAAGATTTCACTTTTTTTCTTTTTGTTCTTCAGTAGAAACAAAAATACCTGAAGGTTTGAACATTTAAGTTTTAAAATTTAAAAGATTTTATTATTATTCTTCAAATCTCTTATAGTTAAATTCTTTGTAAAAAATCTTTGAATTAAGGGATGAGTAGATAAAACTTTTGTCCATGTCACTTTTTTAGAATGAGCTTGGATAGATGCATGAATGTTCCATGCTTATATAATAGGAACTTGAAAAGAAACAGTTTCAACATTGAGAAATAGGTACATGAAAACAAAGAATCAAATAAAAATAACTGCATAAAATATAAGTATATATTTTTATCAAACAAAATTCAAATCTTTAAATTTATTGAAAAACTGCCAATAAACTATCCATTGAGTAAAGTGATGTTTTGGCTTTAAGTTTGGGTGTGTCACAAAATGTAAAAGAGATCCACTGCTTTATTTGTCTGTTTTTTTGTTTTTTTTTATTTGTTTGTTTTTATTATTTCTCTAGGCACATATATAAATATGGTGCCAGTCACATTCCAGTTTTCTTTTTTTTTTCTTTTTTTCTTCAGGTTTCTTGTCTATGGACTCAGTAAGTGAACATGAACAAATACACAATGTTTAGAAAAATGAGAAAACCTGGGTTCTACAGTCTTCTTCTGAGTAGTCCATTTTGTTATTTATACAGAAATCACACCAAGACCAATGACAAAAGTTTATACAACATTCCGTAATCCATCAGACACTTAAAATTATAAAAAATATTTCCTTGTTTTTATTTTATTTCTAATTAAGATTTGTTGTAAATTTTAACAAATTAATAATTGCAGCTTAAAGAAAATAGGTTTTAATTTGGTTGAGGCTGTAAAATTACGTGTAGAAAAGGCATGAAACTACCATTTCCTTCATCTTTCCGATCAACTGATATCTTTACAAACTTTATATTGCTTTGCATGATTAACAAAGAGAGTGCATGAATGAGCACTTTGGATAAAATTACACCCTCATAACTACCTTACCAGGGGCACCTCAAGGTGGTGTAATGGTTAGTAAGCTTGCCTTGCTAAAATCATTACAATAAGTGAGTTCAATCCTAACTGAGTGTCCCATACTTTCAGCGCTTAGAAAATCAACATAACTACCTTACCAGTGGTAACAATATGAAACAGTAACACCTACTGTTAACCTTGACAGGTATACATAAATAATAATGTTGGAGGTTAATGCTGTGTAGTTTTTCCTTGTTAATCCAATCCACAATAACTACTGTCATGTCTAAGTCTGATAAGACTTGGTTATTATTCAGAATTCATTTTGGTGAATCTTATACTTTTTAATTTCAAGAAATTTGTGTTCTATTTAAATATGTTTATATAATATTGCTTTGGACATAATGCTGTAAAGCAATGGTTAACAAGCTTACCTCATAGACCATTACTTCTTTGATGAGTATGACCTCCCCACTGAAGGCTCTACATTTATAACCTTGTACCAGACTAAGATAAGCTTATAAAATAGTTATATAAGCCTACTGAGATTGAAAGTACTGAATATACCACCAAGAAATGTATTGCTTCAATGATTTACACCAAAATGTTTTACAAGTGTGCAGAATCAGTAAGGTTCAGATTCATTCCAGTAGCAATGGTCTATGAAACTAGCTTGTTAACCATTACTTTACCTCAAGGTACCTTATAACTGTAAACATATTCAAAGAGAGTAACTTGAAATCATATCTAACTGTATATCAACATATACTATGCAAAATAAACTTTTCAAGCAAGATTTTACTTATGAATGATATTTTTCCCAAATATATGAAGTAATTGATGCCAGCTATTTTAATACAAGAGAAAGGGTGACATTATTCTTCTTTTTGTGCCATGTCTCTTTGAGACGTAGGCGATCATGGCCCTCCACATCTTCCTGTCTCTTGTAGCTCTTAACAAGTTTTGTCTTTTTGTTATTTCTCCCAAACTCTGTTCTACCACCTATTTACTCAGGCCTATCAAGTATGTTACAGGGCTATTTACATCTGTCTCTCTTTCCCTCAATCTGTCCTGTAAATATCAGATTCTCCAAGCCTGTGTTCTCCCAGAAATTCCAACTGCCTTTTCCTGGTGTTAAATGTAAGTTTTGTTTTTGTTTCTATTTTCCCTAAAACTTCATCATTGCTTACATGTTTGGTGCATAGTATCCTCAACATCCTTCTGTAGAACCAGATTTCTATTGCTTAAATTCTTTATCTTTGAGCATATAGGGGGACAGATATATCATGAAGCAGTTCAGTACTCTTCTTTGTTTCTAACAAATTTTATCTTTTCTCTTAATACTCTGCTTAGATTTTTGAATGCATCTTTGGCCCTCCCAATCCGTCTTCAGACCTCTGACATTACTAAACCCAAAATGTTTGTGATCCATGTTTTTGTTTTTGGAATTCAAATTTAATTTAATAAAATTAAAATAAGGAGATGAAAATGAGATTTAAAGAATAGTAAATTTAAGAGCTACTGATTTTGGATGAAGACTAACACTTCAGTGAAGGGAAAATGAAAATTGTCAAGAGCAGATAGTGGTGATTTGTCTGTTAATAACATTGTGAAAACTCTTTTTTTCAAACTGGCTGAAAGGTTCTGTTGTTGATTTCAGCTAATCTTCTTTGATCTCAAGATGACTTAAGCAAAGACTAAAGAGCAGTTCCTGGACTGAAGAAGGTGAATTTCACATGTCAAGTGATAAAAGCCAGTTCAGAAGACAAGGACTGGTAATGTTTTGTGACAAAGCTAGTGGTAGATTAGACTCTTTAGCAGATCAAAGGTCATTGTTAGAGCAAACAGTGTTCAAGAAGAGACAGATGATACTAGTTAGCAATGGATCAAGACTAAAAAATTATCAATCAGTCTGTGCTGATCTTACAAATAGTATTATTGTTCAAAACCAGAATACTAAGAATACTAGATTAAATTGGCATCATTATCTGACCATAATTAGAGGTTTTTGTCAGTTGAACAGATACATTTAATGCAAAAAATATGTAAAAGCAAACAGTCAGTTTAATACAATGTCTTTGATAATGTTAAAACTCTACTAGTACTTATCGAAATCATATCGCACAGTAATTTAGCATTACCTTTTAATATTATATTGTTTGGTATATACTTAACACTACAGTATATAAAACAGAGTGCGGAAAGGGGACAAATTTAATAAAAAAGTTTTTAAAATGTTATTTATTTTTATTTCAACTATTGTAAAATTTGAAGCAAAATCATTTTTAATGACTGAACCAATGACTTGTGTTATCCCTTAATACAATGTTTTATTTAACATGAGATTTAAAAAGAATACCTGAGAAATCTTCGTATTAATTCAGATCTATAGCTTTATTTTTTTAAGTGCAATCAGAAGATGCTGCCTAAGGAATGGGTCCTGATGCTCAGGTTAATCAGAGTTTATGACTCCAATATAGAAGCAAAAGTTGACAAAGTGAATTCAAATACAAAAAAAAAAAAAAGAGACTTTTTGTATGTTTCAGTTAATAGTCAGATATGATTTTTTTTTTAGTTTTAAATATCATAAATGTTCTTTGTATTTTAAGGAAGTAAACAAAATGCTGTGTTTATTCAAATTCTGCATTAACTTTGCATGTATTTCTAATAGTTTTAATAACTGTACATTTCTCTCCAAGGCCTATAAAAAAAAATATAAATAAATAAAACAAAGCATCTAATTCTAATTTTCAAAACAGACTCTTTGGAAAACTAATGTAATAGGATCATTCTATCCATGATATTTTCTACCTTTTCAAAATGAATACTATGACCTGGAATTGAAATGAAATCAATGATGACTCTTTCCATATACCAATCATAAAAATTCACAATGTGAAATTAGTAAATACTAAACACTTGAAATAGCTCAGCATATGGATCAGTTCTAACAAATCTAGTATATTAGAAAAGAAAATTAAGCAGAAAATAGGCTGATACAAAACCAAAACATGAACCTGAAAATTACAGTGATGTTCTTAAATAGCCCCATCAGATCAAAACTTTTATATGAATGACATGCATAGCACTCAACCCATTCAGAAATATCTAAACTAGGTAGCTCCACTCAATTGCCAAAAAAACAGCATAGCATAACATTAAAAGAGCTCAAACTTAATAAAAACAAAGTTTTATCATCAAAATGTTTATGCTATTATTAAGAAGAAAGATCAAATTTGTTGTCATTATTTTTAAAAAAATTTTAATTCTTTCTAACAAGTTCAAAATTCTAATTAAAGTTTCTTTTGTTTTCTGTTAGCGATTTATGCTGTGTTTACGTATGACTTAAGCAAAATATAATATTATGAAAGTTGTTTTTTGGTATTGAATGACACATTAATTTGAAAATTCTTGCAAAAATCAACTAATTGTCTGATTTTAATGAAACTTTCAGGAGTTCACAAATGAATGAAATTATTTATGCAATTTTTAGAAAATCTTTGTAAAAATATATATATTTTTTTTACATCTGTTACCCCCTCCCACTTCAATAAATACATTATCTATACCAATTTTTTATTTACTAGTTAAATGCAGGACTCATTGGGGAATGTAAAACATGTAATTTTTTAATTACAAGACCATTGTTCCGACAAACCTGCTCCGAATAGTAAAATCATAAATGCATTAAAACTATGCTATTTTTAATGTAGATAAAGTTTTTATTGATTTTATAAATAATATAATTTTAAGATATCATATTCTGAAAGCAAAAAAATTTCAATAAATAATGAATTTTTATAAGAATTGTTTTCATTTTTTCTTTGCTAATTAAAGTTTCAAACATCTTTTTAAATTTTTTCAAGCTACTCAGTGTCTTTGGTTATTAATTCATTAAAAACAGACTTTATTTACAAATCAAAAATTTATAAGCTTAATACAAATCATTTAGAATTAAGATTTTTTTAAATAATTTCTATTTTTTTTTTTATTATGTTAAACTGCACATTTTTTTTACTATGGAAACTTATAAGAGACTTGTCATTAAAATGTCACATGTTTTAAGGGTTGTTCTCCTTATGAAATGCTAAACTGGGTTTTGTCAACTTTTGGTCACCATACATCCAAATTGATTGATAGGTGCTGTCATTGCCTACTTAAAAGGTCAACAAGTCAGACTTTGTGATTAAGAAATACTTTTATTCTAAATTTCATGCCATAAACAAGTATTATTTGTTTCAAATCAGATTAATTTAACTTTAAATTTGATAATTTTCTAAAAAATAATGAGTGAGAGATGTATATTTTATTTTTACACACTTTTTAAAACCGAGAATTAACTTTTTTTTTTACAAATGTGTCAATTGCTCAAATAATGGCTGAAAAATTGCAAATTTTTAAAAAATCTGAAAGTTTCAGATTCCAATGAATATAACTTCTGTTTAAAATACAGCTGAGTATTTTGCTTAGTAGTAGTAGTAAATTTAATCATTTAGCTTTCAATTAAGCTAAAATTAAAGTTTCAAGAAAATTTTTTTATTTTTAAAAATTCAATTTAAAACTTAGGTATTGAAAATGGAATGGAGGCACTTAATCTAAACTGTCAGCTGTTTACAACAGCTTTTTAAGATCAGTGGTTAAAAGTGGCTTTGAGTGAGTGAAGCCTGAGGGTTTTAGGACATTTTGAATTAGTGATACAGAATCACAAAGAACTGTACCAAATAACAGACACTACATCATTTGAGGACTACCAACAGCAGCAACAACAAAAATGGATAGCACATGTAACTCAAATAGAAACTAAAGACATAATCAAGATGTTAATGTTCCACTCTACTTCAAATAAAAGGTTATGAAAGAAACTTCCATCAATACACAAAAGAGCAAATAATAGTTACTGAACTTAAGAAACCTATTTTCCTGAAAAATTGTTTTAAGACAAAGATTTTATAAATTTCAACTGAAAGCAGTATTGTCTGCATGGTCAATGAAGGCCAACTGTTTCCTTGTAGGAAAAGGATTGGTATTATGCTAGTGTTACACTAAGTTATACATTTTCTATCAGGACAAGTACTCTTTAATAGGATGTGTGTTGTAGTGCAGTCGATATCAGCTCGGAACAAGATATTGAGGAGCCGAGTTTGAATTCCAGTTGAATTCCTTGCATTCACTTATACACAAATACTCTTGGGAAAGGTATTAATCCATCTCTTCCCTCCAGTTATGAGTTAAATAACAGGACAGATTGGGTTCTATAGCCTTGGCACCTCAAACTGGGACCGTTTCCAATTTTTATTATAGTTTTAGTTTTCTTGTATAATAAAAATTTTTGTATAACATAAAAACTCTTTAAGCTTTACAGCCAATACAAAAAGTAGAAACAAATACTTACAGATTATTTCACACTAGAGATGACTCCTAAAACTTAGACAGTCCCAACCAAACAAGAATGTGTGATGTGCCTATCTATACATGAAATGAAAACGTGTATATCCAACTAGCAGTATAGCCCGGTGTTGCTCGGGTGTAATGAAAGCTTTAAAACTAATCCATGGTCCTGGAGCTCAGACTCTTTGGACGTTGGCACAAAAGACTAAAAAGCAATAGTTGTTTCCAGTTAAAGCAAAACCGTAGACTGAAAGAAAACGAATTGATGTAAGTCAAATTTTGATTTCCTGGTATCGATATCAGTTTTTTTTTTTGTCGTAAACTGAATTTTGAAGGCTAAATAAGTCATCTGAGTAAATGGTATCATGGCTGAGACTAAGAACTACAATTATACCTACTTAGAGCCAAACCCGAAGCAAAAACTAAAATAAAACGACTGAAAAAATACAGACATACAGGCAGATAAACAGTCACACACACAAACATCTTGCCTTTTATATATATATATATATATATATATATATATATATATATATATAAATAATCGGTTTTCTGCACTATTGTAAGAACTACAACCTTGAAACTTCTGAATATCATTTCTTATGTCTTTGTCTATGAGTGTATCAAATTTGATTAAAATCAGACCACTCCTTCTATAAACTGATTTTTTCGATTATCGATTTTCAATATTTATCGGGGAATACCTCAACACAAAACCTAGCTAAGAACACTCACAGATTATATAGTACAACTGTGTAAATTTTCAAGAAAATCGGTTCAGCCGTTTTGGGGTCTATAGGTAATGGACACACACACGCACACAGACGAAGTTCCATTTATAAATAAGTTTAAATTAGATTTAGATAGATTTAGATTAGCTACTTATGAACTAACTTTCTTATATTTGGTTAATGATGTCAATGTGAAACACTTGATGAAGGAGTAAAAATTATTTTTTGAAATGAGAATGCTGAAAAGTGACATTTTCTGTATACATCTTCATTGAGATTTGCAATTGCATGCTCATGCCAACAATTTCAATACAAATAGTGAAGAATGAATGAAATTTCACTTAGTATAATTCACTTGACAAAATTGGATTTTTACCATTTGATCATATTGCAAGTTTTATTCCTGAATAATTTTCACAACACTAATCTTTTCAAGGTCAGAAGCAAAACAATGGAACTTCTTTTTAAATTTCAATATTGAAAACAGAAAAAAGTCAATTTAGTTATATGAGAACATTTCTACCTAAAAATGAGAATTGTTGAAAGAATTACATTCATGTGATAATTTATAAGATTACTCTGTGTACAGATTATTAAAATTACCAGACCAATTTTAATTAAAATCCTAATCTACAATCTAAGAAAATCTATTAATAAGGCTAGAAATTTGAAATGAGTAATATTTTCAATATGCTATAGAGTTAGAATAAAAAAAGGTCACAAAAAATATTCTATTCAACACCCCAAGAAACCTATTTGAGCATTTTGACATTTCTTATAAAGCAGAAACAATTTTTTTTTTTTTAATATATATATATTTTTTTTACTAAAATTCCATAAATTTTTTAATTGTATTTTAAGAGGTTCAGGATATTTCTTTTTTATGAGATAAGCACAGAAATCATTTTCTGTCGAACCAAAACCTTAGGAATGTATTCAAAACAAAACATCAGAAGCCTTTTTTTATTTTTTTTTGCCTTAAAGGTTATGTTGACCTTTTTCTTTTATATGTTCATGCACATTATTTTTTTGTATGTATGTTTTTATATATATATATATATTTATTCACAGATTTATACACACAATGAAACATTTATTATATAATACATATTTATGCACATAATATTATGCCTATCCTAGCATATATAGATAGATAAATATTATGATAGAGTTCTTAAAGTTATTGGGCTACTGACCACGAAAAAAAAACATTCTAAAATATAATTCTGATGTTTGGTTAAAACATTATACAAGTGCTGAAAATTTCTCGGCTAACCCACTTTTAAGTATGGTTGCAATGCGTGTATGTATATATATATATATATAAATAACAAACATACTTTTTTCCCTTTTCAAGACTTTAATGCAAGTGTATATACCTGTTTGCATATATATATATATATATATAGTGAGAAAGAGTGTCATTCATTTGAATGCATTTTTTCTTTTCATACACACACACAAATATATATATATATATATATATATAAAAGAATACTATTTTTTCCATTTCATGACTTTAATACAGGTGCATATACCTGCATGTACATACACATATATATATGAAAATAAATGTTGACATATTTTTTATATTACAATTATATTACTGTGTGTGTATAGAAAGAGAGCAAGAAAAAGTGTTATCAACATATTTATTTTTCTCTTTTTAGGTATACACACACACAAACGTGTGTGTGTGCATGCAATGATCAAGAAACATTCCTCTCTATAAGATGACCGAGATTTAGAACCTAGAAATAACTAAGTACTCTCAACTCAAAGCCAAGAAAATACATTAAAGATAAGATACCTACATAGACATTTAACATTAGTTCTCCATTTTGACCTTATATATCTGTCCAATAATTGTTGTATGTCAGTATGTCATACAACTAAATAGCATGAATGTACCCATTTTGAACAGTTTTGGATATGATTTAATGATGGAACTTGTTACTGGTACAAAAGAGGATTGCAGAAGTTAATTTTTAACAAGACTGGTTATAGAAATAACACCTAGATGTTAATAAAATGTTTTTTTGATAAAGCTAATGCTGATTCAACACAAACCAGTTTTCAGTGATGATCTAACAGATATCATAATTTTTGCTCTAAGTTATAATGACAATATTTTCATGGCACTGTAACCTTCACGCTTTTTCTAATCCTTCCTCTGATAGAAACACGATATAAATACAATAGAAACACACACACACATACACATTTTGCATAGTTTTTTCTGAATTTCTTATATACATTGATTTGCTTTGACTAGTACACATGCGTTTGGTTTAGGATCAGCTTTGAAATATTCTTAAAAGTAAGTTATAATTTTGCTTTGATTTTATTTTGTTTTATTTTTTGTGGCTAATTTTAAAATAGTTTCATGATTATTTGAACGAGTGTTTACCTTTTTTCAAAGAAATTTCTTTGACCGGATTTTAACTAAGTTAAAACTTAGTTAACTCACCACCGTTACCTTTTTTTTCTTTCTTCTTCTTCAATTGGAGTAGATAGTCTAACCTATCATCCGGTTCACACTCCACCCACATCTATTGAATAGGTGTAGAGGCTCATCCCTTGTTCCATGTTTAGGATGTGGTTTCCGGTTTTCTCTTTTCCAATCTTTTCACTTTTCTTTTTTTTTTTTCAATTGGCGTAGATAGACTAAACTATCGCCCAGTTCACACTCCAGCTACGTCTATTGTACAGGTGTAGAGGCTCATCCCTTGTTCCCTGTTTAGGATGTGGTTTCTGGCTTTCTCTCCTCTGATCTTTACACTCTTACGTAGCCCCCGACACATCAGTGGCATTACCGCCTTGTATGTTAATATGATTAAAAGAAAAGAAAATGCTGTTTATCATGATTGTTATTGTCCCATTTTACCTATTCCACAACTCAGGCTTTCTTTAGACGTCTGTCACAGTTGATTGACTGATTTGTTTTCTGCAGCTTATCAACCCCTTGCAATTTATTTAAAGCTAGAAAATATTTCTAGATTGTGAGAATTTTTTTGAGATAATGATTTACTGACAAAAGCCTTAATACTTAACCCATAGCTGGGGGTAGAAAAGTTAGATTCATACCTTTCTCAAGGGTATTTACGTCTAAGTGAAGATAATAAACCCAACTTGAATTGGAATTCTTCGATTAACAATTCCAAGCTATTATCAATTACACCCACCCACACAACCAAGCTTATAGCATTTGGTATTCTCAAGGGGTCACACATTTAGAGACTGGCCAGGCTCAACATTATTTAGCTTTGGTGATCTTATAGGAACTGGTGTTTCAGTGTGACATGACCATGTCTGTCATAATTGATAATCTTCCAGTAGTTTCCATAGAGAATTGATTTGTGTAACACATATGGTGTAACAGATAGAATTATTGGCAAAGTCAATAGTAAAAATGGTAAAAAATGAATTCATTTCTGGAATCAAGTAGTTCAAGGAAATTTCACATGGAATATTTTTATGGAAGTGACAAGTGACCTCACACAAGATCAAGTTAGAATTAATTGATATGAATATACTTTATTGCAGACAGGAGAATGAAAACAGTCTAACCTTGTGGATCAATGATAAACCATATGTTTCAAAATTTTTAAAAAAAAGTTACTAGACAATTGAAGAAATCTGATGAGTATAACAGTTGAAGCATTATGATGACAGCAACCAAGATGAGGATATCAATACAAGCAAATTAGTTCATCATTTTTTGCTGATACTCACATAAAATATGTGTGTGTGTGTGTGTGTGTATATACCATCAAGTATACATAATTTTTAAATAATTTTTTTTAGTATACATAATAATTTTTGAAACTGCTTTTAACAATTAGCTACCAGAACTAATATTCTACATAAATACAACAAGAAAAAATTTTCTTGCAGTTAATTTTGTGTTTTATATATATATATATATATATATCTCCGAGTTAATAAAGAACAAAGAAAAAAATTTTTTACAACATCCAAAACATTAATTTAGAACAGTGCTCGATATATAATATATAGAGCTGCGAATATTTATTATAAATTATATTTTAGAACATGCACAAAATTTATATATATATATATAAACTTCAAAGCTTTTGAATACTTGGTCTTGGAGATCATTAGTTTAGCATCTGTGAAATCTACAGTTCTGTTCCAAGAAACTTAAGAAGGAAAACTGATTTCAAAGTAGAGAAAGAACCTTCCCTTTAGCAGTTATTTTATTACAGGTGAAATCTGTAATGTTCACATGGTATAAAAGTTGTGAACCCATTTTACCAGTTAATCATATGCAACTAATTCCAAATGAATTTAAACTAAAATTTTGAAAGGAAAGTAATAAATGCAAGAGAGAAAAATGAAAAGATTTTCAGATACTTTGGTCAAGAAATTATAAATTTAAATTTTAAAATGAAGAATTTTTTAATGATTAAAATAGAAAATGCAATGTAGGTTAAAAGTTTTCATTTCTAATTCAAATGTAAAATCAAATTAAAAAAAGCTCAATTTATCCTAATTATTTCTGACACATCAGTTAGACTAAATGATTAATCTGCAATTTATCTTACTCTACCCTTTATTAAAACTGAAACAGTCAAAATTTCACAACAAGAGAATTATACAAAATCCTTACCATATTCTTTCATTGTTCTTTTATGAAAGCAATTGGCAACTTTTACATGTTTGAGAGAAACACAAATAAATAGAATAACTGCAAAGTTCATATCAAGTTGAGAATTATTGACTAGCAGTGAATATTTGTATTTGTTTTAGAATTTTAAAAAATAAAACATTTTCATTAGTTCAAATAGATTATTGCATGTTTCATAATTGGGACAGCATTACAACTAATTTGTGTTGTCTCTTTTGAACTTTCCTACTTGCTTCTTCATCAACACTGTGTAGGTCCTGTGATATATTATTTTTCTGAGAATACAATCATTCAATATATAAACAAAATTCAACAAGTTAATAAATAAGAGAAAAGGAGAAAAAAAAAAGATATAAGATGTCCAGAACTCATATTGTTAGTGTTTGACAATATGAAATAGTATTTCACATTATATTGTTTTATTTAATGTCATGCTGGTAACAACTGTCAAAAATAATTAAGAATAAAGTTGGGACAAATATTAATGCATGTGAGCAGTTTAGATAGATCTTAAAAGAAATCATAGGATTCATGTAGTAGATTTTAATTTAAGATTCAGTGATCACATGCAAAATAATAGACATGACTGACTGAGCAGAAGATTATCCCGCAGTAGGTTGCCATTGCTTTCTGTGGTAGACTAGTTGCTGACCAAGGCTATAGAACCCAGTCTGTCCTGCTATTTAACCCATAACTGGAAGGAAGAGATGGATTAATACCTTTCCCAAGGGTATTTGCGCGTAAGCGAATACAATGGATTCAACTGGAATTCGAACTCGGCTCCCCGGTTTCTCCGAGCCGATATCCACTGTACTACAACAAACTGCTAAAACACTTCAAATGTCTATAAAATTTAATTGAATTAATTTTGGATTTTCTAAGAGAGTCTAACTAAATTTAATAGGTCAAGGTTATCATGCTAATAAAAAAATGACCCACTTAGTTTTTTGACTGCTAAAAATTTAAGCCAAAATTAACTTTCAATGTCATAAAAAAATGAAACCACTTTGCTTACAGTTATTAAAGGCAAGAAATATTAATACAACCATTAAAAAAATACCTCAAACTCAGATGCAAAAGTTTCATTTTCTGAAGGAAACATGTAACAAAAAAACTTTGTGAATGAAAATATTTCAAAACTACAAAAATATAGAAAATATAATAAACCATAACTTTAGTTATTTTAATACAGAATTCGAAAAAGCTAAATTTTATTTTACTCATGTTGGTATTAATAAAAATATGATGTAGAAAAATTATAAAATACAAAATAAAAAAAAAATGATCAGGTGAACTAATTTGATAACATAATATTGATATGAAAACTGCATCTTTCACAACATCGAAAACATTTTGAAGAAAATAAAACTAGGTGAAAAAATTCTTAATGTTGATATCTTTGTAAACCTAAACTAAAGTTATTAATTTAGTTTAAGATTTTAAATCATTTTTATTGGGTTTGCAACTTAGTGATATTTCAGCTCTCCTGGTTACATGTTACATGTCTACAAGCTATCAACTTATAACAACTGCAGCAAACATCTTAGATTTTTAGTCGTCAACACATATCAAAAAATCTTTTCACTCTTTTCTTTTTTTTTTTTTCTCAATTGGAGTAGATAAACTATCACCCGGTTTACACTCCACCCATGTTTACTGAACAGGTGAAGAGGCTCATCCCTTGTTTCCTGTTTAGGATGTGGTTTCCGGCTTTCTCTTTTCCAATCTTTTCACTCTTACGTAGCCCCCTGCTCATTAGTGACGTTACCGCCTTGCTTGGGGTGATATGATTTAAAAAAAAAAAACTTTACTAAACAACAATCATAATTTGACTTGATCATGTCCATTCATAAATTAATTTCTTTTGTATTATAAAGAATTGTTCGATATTTTGTCTATATTTATTTTAAGAAAATGTTTAAAGATTTATCAAATATCATTTAACAAAATGAGCTACATTAAATATTTTGCTTTGAACAGAAAAACTTTATTCAAATATGGTATATGGCCAGAGTTAAGGAGGAACAATCTGACATGGAAAAAGATGAAGACTTTTAAAAAAAAGTCTTCATGCAATGGGCAAAAATTTTGAATATAACCATTTTATTACCATTTTTAGGCAAAAAAGGCTTAAATATAAGCCCACTCTATATGGACTCTAAGTAATTAAGTAAAACATAAATAAGAAGCTTTCAACCTCCCATATCTCTCTTCTCTTTTTAGGATGTATTTCTAATAGATGACATGGATTCAGAGTGACTGAGCCATAAGTAATAATTTTACAATCATACTGGCATGTCTGACATGGACACACAC